>PVKE010000887.1:0-118140 GCA_004027555.1 Craseonycteris thonglongyai | reverse complement strand
TTCTATAGGTCAGGAGTTCAAAATTAATCTCATTGGGCTAAAGCCAAAGCATTGGTAGGGCTAAATTTCTTCCTAGAAGCTTTAGAGGCGAATCTGTTTCCTTGCCTTTTCCAGTTTCTAAAGGCTTCTGATACTCCTTGGCTTGTGGCTTACTTCCTCCATCTTCAAAGCTACCAACAATGCAACTCTAACCACTTCTCCATCGCACAGCTCCCTTTGACAATAGCCAGGAAATGTTGTCTAGTTTCCGGAATTTGTGTGATTACACTGGCTGCACTGGGATAATCCAGGACAATCTCATTTCAAAATATTTAATCTCATCTGCAAAGTTTTGCCATGTAAGGTAACACAGTCATAAATTGAGGAAGGGGAGAAGGGAATTCTTCCATCCTACCACAGCCACAAGGTTGATGTCCTAACAGGTAGAAAAAAGAAGCTTCTCCCTTTAGAACTCTTTTTTGGTCTCTCTCAGAGCTAATGGGACATTATAGCTCTTTTAAATTTTTATTGTTTTTGACAGAGAGAGAGACAGAGAGAGAGACAAGAGAAGAGGGAGGGCCTAGAGCAGTCTCCATAGTTGCACGTCATCAGTTTTCTATATACCGTAGTTTCATTCCACAGGTGGGCACAGTGCTGCACAGGGCAAGAACTGGCTGGGGACCTCTCACATGGGAGGCATGCTCTGGGGCAGGAGCTGAACTGGGGACCTCCCAAATAGAAGGCTCACCCAGGTGAAAACTGAACTGGGGGCACACCAGGATTCAATTTCCAGACCTTGCTGCCGCCAGGCAAGTGCTCAACCAGCTGAGCTATCTCAGCATCCCCTCCTCTTCTTCTTTTGACAACCAAAGTTCTCTAAGAATCAATCAACAAGCATTAGCTTTTTAACCTTAACCATCTATTCATCCCTCAGACCCTGGAAGTTTGACCTGCCCTAATTACTCTATGGAGGCTGACCTACTGAAGACCCGAGGGATTGTGTCACTAAGGCCCTTTCTTTTCTACTGGATGATTGATGTTCCTGTAATTCTCAATACCACTGACCAGGCCCATCTTGAACCTCTTCATCCTTAGCTTGTGTGGCTCTCCTGATTCACTAATAACCTGCTGCCAGACCCTGGTACCTTGTCCCCCACCTAACCTTTGCCTCCAGATATGATCTCTGCTCCTCTTTTCTATGCCTACTCCCACAGACTTCTCAATATAGTTGTGTCTAGGGGGATGCCGGTCAAATATACTTTTCTATATGGTGGCTATTTCTATACAGATATCCTTCTGTCCTCTCAAACTCAAGTGGCCAGAGCTTAAATCCCCAAATTTGTTTTTCCTCCTAATTTACTTACCTCCTTGCTTATATAAAGATTGCTTATTGTAGTCAACTGATCCATCAGTGTCCTAGTCATCTTGGCTGGAATTTCTAGCATTTGTGTCTGACTCTTTTTTCCCGCTTCGGTTGACCTACTCACTATTTTTATTCAAAATGTTTCTGTCATCTCGTCCTTTGCTTCCAATGTCACCATCATGATTCTCATCACCCAGGCCTGGGTGATCTGAAGTTCTTCTTACTAATTACCTTAATACTACCACTAGATTAATTCCTAATCTCTTTCATTCTATCATGTCATTCTTCTTTTCTTCATTGCCTAAGATATTAGTGTTGTTTAAGCTCTTTACAATCTGAATTAGATCAATCTTTCCAAATTTATTCTTAATGTTTCATCATAAACCCTCTATTCCAGTAGGATCAGGATGCTCACTGTCTTGTGAACATACTGTGTTCATTACCATTTCCGGTTTCACATGGCTTTCTGTTCCTGGAATATTCCCTTCTTCTCTACCAATTTACTCTCATAGATCTTTCAAGGCTCAAGTCCCAATTTTTCCATCAATATTTTTTTTGATCATCTCTATTTATAAGATTTCTCCTTCCTCTGAACATATTAATGTTTGCTGAAAATACTATAGATCAGCAGAGAACTTCTGTAAGGTCCAATCATCTACCCACCTATCTTGCTGCAACTGTCACCATGTCCTCAATTCCTTCCACTGTTAATACAGAGAAACTGTGCATGCACTACCTATGACAGCCTCTCTACTTCTTTAACAGATCCCTTCTCCCTGGCCCATTCATTGACTTTTCCCTGGCAAGTCTGCTTTTATTTTTTTTTTTCTGTATCAATTTCTCCATTCCTTTTGGAAAATTCCCATCAGCATACAATCATGCAATTATTTTCTCATCTTCAATGAAACAAAGAAACCCTCTCTTAATTCCATTTCTGTCTTTAGCTATTATCCATTTTTTCTTTCTCTTTCCCTTTATAGCAAAACTCCTTGAAAACGTGATCTATATTCACTTCTCTAACATCTCTTTCCCAATTCTTTCTTGAATGCATACCAATAAAGTTTACATCCCCAAAACTGCTGAAAATGCTCTTATTAAGGTCACTAAAGACCTCTACTTTGTTAACTCTAATGTTCAATTCTCATCTCTCATCTTGGTTTACTAATCAGGAACTGAGATCTGATGACTCTCTCCTATTTGAAACACTTCCTTCCCTTGGCTTTCAGGACTCCAGACACTCCTGTCTTTCTGCCACTCCCCCTCAGACACTTTGCTGGCTCCTACTCATCCCCTAGACCTCAACTTGTAGCAGTTTTCCATATCTCAGTCCTTGGTACTCCCTTTTTTTCTATGAACACACACTCCCTGGGTGCCATCATCCAGTCTCAGAGTTTAAAGTACTGTCTATATGTGGATCCTGTTGTGTCCCAAATTTATATCTTTAGCCTGAACCCCTCCCCTGAGCTCTAGAGTGGACATCCAATTGCTTACTCAGCATCTCCACTTAAATGGCTAATAGGCATCTCAAATGTAGAATGCCCCAAACTAAGCTCCTGCTAGTGTCCCTGCTCCAACCTGCATTTTCCATAGCCTTTCACATGATGAGAACACCGCCTAGTCCCTTTCTTTCTCTCTTACCCACATTGTACACGTCTAAAATCATGTTAGCTCTACTCCCAATAGCTATCCAGAATCTGATTCACGTCTTGCCACTCTAACTGGTCTAAAATAGTCATCTCCTTATGAATGGTACAAATAACGGTAAGAGTGGGCCAAAGAATCAGGGAAACGTGGAAATGGCCATTGTCCTAAGCATGCCATCAAAATCTTTCAGTGTTAAAACCCACACTGAACCAGGCTGGGGAATTGCTGTTCCAACCCAGTCTGACCCCTGTCTACTGCTTTGTAGGGTGCTTACTTTATATAGCTCTTACCTATAGAGCAAGAGAATAATACAATTGACCTTTGAACAACCTGGTGTGGGGTGGGGGACAGCTAGAAGAACTGACCCCTATGCAGTAGAAAATCTTCATATAACATTTAACTCCCTCAAAACTTAACTACAGTCCACCTCTTAGTGTCCATGGGGGATAGGTTCTAGGACACCTGTGGATACCAAAATCCATGATGCTCCAGTCCCTTATATAAAATGATGTAGAAGAATGCATACACTTGGCCCTCTGTGTCCATAGATTTCCAACTGCGAATGGAAAATACTGTTTTTAATATGCGTTTGTTTAAACCTGAAGATTTGAGAACCGGGCATATGGAGGGCCAACTGTATATTTATTGAAAAAAGTCTACATACAAGTGGACCTATGCCACTCAAACCTGTGTTGTTCAAGGGTCCACTGTGGTACATAGCTAAAATTTCTAGATCATGTACTATTTGCTATTGTCACCTTTCCCCCCCTTGTCTTGGGGATACTTTCTATAGCTCCTCTTCTGTAAACTTCCCTTTAAGTCCCGGAAACCTCAGACAGTCTTAGTCCTGATCCTGGTTAGTTTTGAGATTTTGACCTCCCCTTTTCAGAATTCCACATTTAGTTTGCTGTCATTGCTACAAATATTAAGATTTAAAAGAATATAAACCCAGTTAATGATACTGCTGTGAGAGCCATTTTAAAATCTTATTTTATTGACACAAAGAACCTGAATTTCTTGGCAAAAGTGGTTGGTATGAAATGGAAAAGGGCAAATTACTGAGTGAGAATGGAAAAAAGCCAGTAACTCTCACCATGCTCACAAAATTCAGGGCCAAGAGTCAGACAGCTTTCAGAAGAAGGAACTGAGAAATTCAAGAATTCTCCTAGATATCCCGAAAGTGACCTCTGGAAGTTAGGATCAAACTTTAATGTTTAAAACTTTGGGGATTCTTTTGTCTAAATATGAGAATACTTAGGAGAAAATCCCCTTTTTGCTGTGTTTTTGTTTCAGCGAGGTGCATAATGGCACATGGTTACCTGGCTGGAAAATACTAGGAGCCATCTACCCTATTGCCACCCTCTTCTCTGACTTGCTGCTTGCATAGTCCAAGGTTCTTGATCACATAGAGATTGCAGACACCAAATAAATTAGGAAAATAGAGCTATACATCAAAACCACCTACTTGGATTCCTTTTTGGCCATTGGTGAATATTCTCTCTCTCTCTCTCTCTCTCTCTCTCTCTCTCTCTCTCTCTCTCTCTCTCTCTGCTAATTAGCCTCATAAATCTGACCTGACAAGCCCCCACCTCTCCATACCAATAGTCAAGGTGAGATGGTAATTTGTCCTCAGGCTTTCACTTTACTTTTCCACTTGAGTGACTGTCAGTGTCACGTGGCACCCAGTCATTACAGGGGCTCAGGTGCTGCTGTGGGGAGGTATGCGTCAAGTCTTGCCAAATGGGTTACTCCTTCCAAAAGAACAGGTTGGTTCTCCCAGCGTTGTGCACATCAGATGATCACACTCCACAGTGCCTGATGAAACTCTGGCATGCTGAGAGCTGTAAAGCACACAACACGTTTTTATGTATTCTTCAGAGTATCTGATTCATCATAGCTATTCATGTGCTGGCTAATGATTAGCTGGACTCAAATAATTTTTAAAGAGGTTTATCCAAATCAAGAATTGGAGATAAAAATAGAGTTGTCCAGAGTGGTAGCCTTGCGCTCAGAGGTGGAGGCAAATGTCTATATAGACCTGCATTGAATTCACCATCTTCAGGGACATCTATCTGAGTCAGTCTTTGTCTCCTGGTCTTGAGAATATGAGTCTGGAATGTTGAGCTAGTTTATGTGGACAAAGTTTGGATTTCTCATCATTCATGGAGAGCTGCCTTCTGGCTTCTAGCAGCTGCGTCTTGGCTGAATCATGGGTCCTCCCTTAGTCTTTATCCTTTTCTCTTCGCCCTGCTAAGAGGGAGGCTGTCTCTTTTTCTCCTTTTATGCAGATGCTATCCACAGCTGGCTTAAAGTCCCCTTGTCTTCTCAGGGCTTCCCTAGCCCCTTGCATGGGGAGGGGAAGGTCCAGCCACTCTTTATATTTTCCTAACATGATTTGTACCCTCCAAATGCAGTAGCTATGGGCAGTCATTTTCTGCGGAGCCTTTTCTATCTAGTCCATTTAAAGATCTTGAGAAATGGAGATACCTTATTGTACTCTGACAGCTTATTTCTGCTAGTCACAAAGCAGCATTAAACACCTTTTATGGGTTCATAACAGAATAGCCCATTGACAGAGCATAATGGGTTCTCCTACCTTTGAATGCCCATCATATCACCAATACTATGGAGAATTTATGTTTTTAGAGACCTTATGGTAGACCTTTATGCTTTTCATTAGGACACAATTCTTAGGAGAACAATGTTCTGTAGTGCACCTGAGAGCATGACCTGCAAATGTGAGCAGTCACCAAATATTATTGTTGGCAATGATAAATAACAATGACAACAGCTGCTATTTGTATATGGAGCACTTATGTTAGCTGTTGCTAACTGTTTTATAGTCACTCTGTTTGATTCTTATAGCAAGCCTAAGAAGGATATGATTACCCTTATCTCCATTTAACAGATGAGGAAACAGAGGCTTGGACAGGCTAAGTAAGTCCCTCTCCTCCACAAAAAAATCACACTAGAATTGGAACCGAACTCTTTACGACTATACGTTCCAGACTCTGTGTTGTTCTGTCGCTGTGTCATCATAGCCTATCATTAGACTCCCATGTCTTGGCTTTGAGTATGCGCATATTCTTGGTTTCCCTCCTACCTTCTTTCTGAGTTTCCTTTGCAGCACCTCATCTTCCAATTAAGCCCTCAATGTTTGAGGGCCTCAGAGCTGGCCTTGACCTGAACCTTCTAGTTTTTCTATCACTAATCTTTCCCCTAAACAATCTCATCTGGTCCAGTGGATTTAAATATCAACATGCATACATATGACACCTATATGCTGACATCTCTAAAATCTAAATCCAGGGGAAAGCTGGGATGGCTCAGTGGGTTAAGCTCTCGCTTTGAAGCCCCAGGACCAAGGATCGAGTCCCGGCCCTGGCCCGTGCGGACCCATATGCTGAACTGGGGTGTGCCCCCAGTTCAGTTCTTGCCGGGACCTATGTGGGAGACTCCCGGCCCTGCCAGTTCCTGCCCTGCGCAGCCCTGTGCCCACCTGTGGAGTGAAACTATATGGAAAACTAATGTCAACTATGGAGACTGCTCTGGGCCCTCCCCCTTCTCTCTGTCTCTGTTTCTCTCTGTCAAAAATCAATAAAATAAATCTTAAAAAAAAAAAAAAAATCAAAATCCACATGCCAGACTGCTTCCCTTACTCTCAGTTTCATATATCCGATGGTGATTTCTAAATGGTATCTCAAACTTCAGTCCAAAACAGATATTTTTACTTCTCCCCCAAGTCTGTTCCACATCTTAGTTCTTGATACCACTGCTCAAACTCTCAAACCACAAATGTAGGCATGGTTCTTGATTTCTCTCTTATCTGGAGTCATGGTAATTCTGACTTCCATCTCTACCCACTTCTCTGTTTCTACTGCTGTCTTTGTAGTCTCAGCTACCAACATCCCTTGTCTGGACTATTACGACAGCCTCCCTGCTGGTTTCCTGATTTCCACCCTCAGCCCCAATTAATTGGTCACAAAGTCTTCTGAGTGACATTTAAAACATGAATCAACTCATGCCCCTCCCTGCTTAAAACTCTTCAAAGGCTTTAACTAAAGTCCAGACTGCATAGGATGGCCTTTAAGACCATGTATGATCTGGCGATTGGCTCTCTCTACACCTGAATCTCATCCCACTTGCTGCCTCATTCACTGTTCGCTTCCTACAGTGGTGTCTTTTCAGTTCCTCAGTGGTACAAAGTTTTTCATGCCTCAGGACCTTTGCTTGACTATTTCCTCCACCTGGAATGCTCTTTACTTGGCCCATAGGTGCTCAGTAAATATTAACTAACTGAACACATGAGAATAGTTGTTTTTCCTACATGATTAATAGAAATAATAAGTAATACCAAAAAAATCACATTCTTACCTATTTAGCCATTTGTATTTATGTCATTTCAATTATGTAGGCTTAATATATAATTAGGCTATGGGTTTTCTGAAGTCTGTTTATATATTTACATGGACAGAGAAGGGAGGAGAAGGTAACAAGAGTGGGAGTAGGAGGAAACGTTTCCAGCATAATCACCGATCATTAGTCTTGGGAGGGAGATATTGATATCTCTGCTTTTCAGAATCGAGGTGATTTGGAGAGGCTAAGAGTGAGAAGGTAGGAAGCAGAACACCTGGAATTTATAGGTGGTCTGACTCTAGCACCCATGTGTGGTCCCTAAAACCTGGTGCCTTGGCACAGACACAGATGAGAAAGGAAGTTTGAGGGTAAGAAGGGGGCACACCTGGAAATGCTGCTTTTTGGCTCACACAGGAAGCATCACCGGCTGCTGTGAACTGGAGAGACTGGACAGCTTCCTTGGATCCAATAATGCCTTGGTTGTGCAACACGGTCTGCATGAGCTGAATTAGACCCCAACCTCAAAGCCCAGTCTCCATACACACAGATGAGGTGGCAATACAGTTAGGTATGGCAATTAATGAGCCACCATCTGCTGAAACATCACACTCTGAGTGGGACTTAACATGGTTATGGGTTTCTTTGAACATTTTTTCCCCCACCATATGTGCTTAAAAGCTCCAAAAAGGAAATAGCTTAATCCAGGAATGTGAAAAAGAATGGTGACATTCTGTAGTGTCTCAGTGAAAATGAGAAACTTATCAGGCACCATCTATTTTGGGGGTTTTGTGGTATTTTGTGGATCCAGACTTCTAGTTAGTGACAAAATGGTACTGCCAAGATGACTTACCACATGCGTGGGGTGGAGAAGAGCACCGTGGTAGGCGCTACTTCTAAAATTTGCTTTTGGCTTTGCCCTGGACTAAATTGACAAGTATACAGAAAATACCCCTTTCCTCCCAGGCCTAACAAAGATGGCATCTCACGTGCTTGGCTTATCCATAGTCTTCCCAATGGACAGTAATTTCTCTTTACTAGGTTTTCCTGCTGCATTTTTTTAAGATTTATTTTTTTATTGTTTGAGATAAGATAAAGAGAGAGATAGAGAAAGAGAGAGAGAGAGAGAGAGAGAGAGAGAGAGAGAGAGAGAAGGTGGGAGGGCCCAGAGCAGTCTCCATAGTTGTACATCATTAGATGTGACATGGTTTCATTCCACATGGGTGGATGTGGGACTGCGCGGGGCTGGAACTGAACCAGGGGCCTCCTGCATGGGAGATGAGCACCTTCACCACCGAGCCATCCTGGGGGCTATGAGCTGTGCCACAGTTCAGCACATGGGTTTGCACTGCCAGGCCGGGCGATGCCCAGACCTCTCAGCTGCAAGGCAAGCACTTAACCAATCGAGCTATCCTAGCATCCCTCCTGCTGCATTTTGTTTGTGCCTCTTTGATAGCACTCGTCCCAGGCATCTGTCCTTTAGCACCTTGCATTTCTATCTTTCTCTTCTACTCACCTAGAGCTCCCTGAGGGCACAGGCCATGCTTTGTTTTGTTTTCATCTTTGCATAATCCATGGGATCTAGCACAATAGTTTACATGGGGGTGCTCAATATATATTGCTGAATTAAAATAAAATTGTTTTAGAAAGACATTTAGAATCGTGACTTTAACATAATAAGATACCTCAATTATTTATAGAAATGGCATATCGTAGATCAATAACATAATGGACTATATCCTTATGGTAAATACTAACAAAAAAATTGTCTAATATTACCATGAAAAACATCCCCACTCTATATAAAAGGCAGTGCGTGGTTTTAAAACACATTGTATAAATTCTGTGGAATCCAAATGTCTGAAATGAGAAAGGGTATTGCACTTGGTCTCAGCACTGGGGCAAAGGGTGGAAGCCTTTTAGAATATTCATACATAGTTAGCTTAGCATAGGTATGTCAATAAATCATTGCCGCCGCTCTGTGATAATTGGAAATCTGTGTGTGCGTCTCTTTCTCTGTGTGTGTGAGTGTACAAACCTTTTTATAAGAAAATATTTATTTAAGAATTTCCTGACTGTAAAGAGAAATACAATGAATGTCATAAAGCACCTTATATATTATGGTAAATGTGTTTGGAGCAGGCAAAGTATTTTGTTTTCTAAATATTTAAATATGGCCAACACATGGGGACGTTCAAATGCCCTGGGAATACTGACAGAAGCAGAGAAGGACTCTAGAGTAATAGGGTAGATAATTCTCTCTAACTTTGAATGGAGAGTTGGGAGATGAAGAAGGACATAATCAAAGTAACATTTCAGGGACATGCATTTGGCTACAGTGTCCAGGATAAGCACAGGGAGGGCTGCTCCTGGAATGGCAGGGGGCAAAGGGGAAGCTGTAATAATAATCCAGGTGTGAAGCTAGAGAGGCATAGTGACAGCAATCGGAAAAAACACAGAGAAAAAATTGGCTATAAAAGACCTCTCAAAAGAAAAATTCCCACCACTTTGTGATTGTGATAGATAACTCTAAAATATTGAGTCTGAGTGACTTGAAGGACTTGTCAATACCGGAGACAGGAAAGTGGGGGATGCCGCAGGGAAACAGAAGGATTTACTTGTGGACATGTCGAGTTCAATCGTATAGTGAGACTCCCAGGTGGAAATCCTCTGGCTCCATCCTTGTCATTTCAGCACATTGTTGTTCTCTGAGAGATATCAGATGCATGGGGGATACCAGAGCTGGAGACAGCAAAGAGAATTTTAAAACAAGTGAAGAACAAGCAGAGTTTGACAACATTGAGGTCACAGGACAGCCACAGCTGAGACACACCACAGTGAGGCTGGATACTTGATCTCACGGCATGCTGACTCCCTGCCAGGCTAAATGCCCTCACGTAGTGATTGTGTTCTGGCTTATGCCTCTGCTTCTACTCATCTGCAAGTACTTAGCCTGTAGTCAGGCATTAGAACATGACAACTTTATCATTTAAAAATGTAGAAAAGAATTCCTGTTTTACAGTGGCCCAACATATTGGAGTCTCCAAATTTGCAAGGTGCTATGTTCTGACTGTAAGCCAATATGCCCGATCTAATCCTCTGAGAATTTACTCAAAAGTTACTGTCTCTAAGTAGCCTGCCTGACTCCCTCAAGCAGTTAGTTTTTTTCATGTTCCATGTTCCCACAACACTTTGTTCTTATTTCTCCTAAAGCACATAGAACAGTCTATGTGTCTATCTCTTGCTACTGGACTGGGAGCATCTTGAAGATGAGAAACATTTACATATCTTTGTCTTTCCTACTCCCCTCACAGAATGAGAGTTAGCAGGTGGCATTTTGTTGTTGGAAATGCCCAAAAGAGAAATCTTAAGAACCTGAATGGAGCAATGTGCTGTTGCCTTAGCAAAGGCTGTGTATGGATCATTTGTCACATGTTGGCTGATGGCGTTAATGCTTCACCAGCAGAGGCAGCCTGCTCATGACGTGCTGCTGGCCCATATTTGTAATGTGTGACATATTTTATGAAATACTGTCAAGGGTAATCCATCATCTGATAACCTTTGGATTATATGCCGAGATTGGTCTTAAACATAGACATAAATGAACTTGGAGGATAAAGCTATTTTCTAAGGAGGCTATGATCCGAGAGTTCTGGCCAGGAAAATGAGGCCAGAAGTGCCTGACAAAGAGGTTTCCTTCTGCCTACACCAGCTGGGGATGGGGTTTTTAAATGAAGAGAATCAGGTGACTCTGATGTATGACAGAATGTTTCTTTTCTGTAGAACATCAGTGTTTAAAAGTGACTGAGGACTTGCTAAAGCTCTGACCACCCATAAGACTAGTAAGGTTTATAATCACTGTATCTCGAGGCATTTTTTAAAAAAGATTTATTTTATTGTTTTTTACAGAGACAGAGAGAGACAGAGAGAAGGGGGAGGGCCCAGAGCAGTCTCCATAGTTGTATGTCATCAGTTTTCAATATGGTTTCATTCCACACAGGTGAGCAGGAGCTGTGCAGGGCGGGAACTAGATTGGGGGCCTCCTGCATGGGAGTCATGTCCCATCAAGCCAGGGGCCCAATTGGGGGACAAGAAGAACTGAACTGGGGGCCTCCTGCATGAGAAGCACACCCCAGTTCAGCATATGTGTCTGCAAAGACTGGGGCAGGGATTCGATCCTCGGTCCCCAGGGCTGCAAAGCGACTGCTTAGCCCACTGAGCCATCCTGGCGTCCCCCCCCAACCCCCCCCTTTTTTTAAGTGAAAGGACACATGACAACTTGAGTGAATCTCAGGTGGCAGCTGTAGGTTTACAGTTAAAGGTATTCTCTCTGTGTATCCACAAAGAGTTAGGATTTTACACATATTATGGAGAATAGATAGAAGAAAGCTTCCAAGTCTCATCATTTTAGTGTAAGTTCCAGATAAGACTCCTTCAATGAGCTTAGAATTTCCTTTTAAGGGAAAGCTTATAGGTGAGAGGAGCACTAAAATTCTTTGTCTTCCTTAATTAGACTACAGCTCACCATAGATCCTGCTGAAGCTATGAGAAATTTCAAGCAATAATTCACATTGTCAGGTCAGCAGAAATGGGCATGGGGTTCTGATATGACTGAAAGATTTGCTTAAGTGATCTATTTGTGAACTGAACAGCTCAGAGGAGGTACAAGTCTTTGTTGGAAATATACCCTCTGAAGATACTGAGCACAAACAGTAATGAAAAGAAATCCAAGAGAGAATCTTATATCACCTTTACAGATGTCATTTCAGAAGAAATATATAAATCACATTACTACCAATTGATGTGGGGCACTAATTAATAAGTCCCATTAAATCACGGAGTAATGGCATTTAGCATCTAATGAATGCCTCATAATCTCTTGGTCATTAATATTTCATAGCATAAGAACATAAGAATTGGCATCCCTGGGCTCGTGCAGCATGGTTTTCTGTCTCGGACATGGCCCCCAAGGACATTAAATGACACAGGGGTATTGCATCTCTGTTGTAAGAATAGACAACATAAGAAATTAACTCCTTCTGTACCCTGGGCCCTAACATTTTGTCATTTTAGAAAATGTGGATCCGCCTGCCATTCTCAGAATTAACACCTGGGACTGCGGTGTCTCTTCTGAACGACAGAGAGCCGACAAGTTGACTTTGGTGTACAGCATTGCTTTGTTGTTGACCCTCCCAGTCCACGCAAGAAACTTGCGCAGGAGCAAAAATCGTTGTTTTGATTGATTACTGGGGGATTTCATTATTCAAAGGCAATAATCACTTTCAGAGAGCAGGTGTCGTTGCCAGGGTTGATTGATCCTATGCTCTTCTAGAAATTCCAGGAGTCTGTCACTCTGGTGGGGGTGATGGAGGTGGTCAAGGAAAAGGAAGTTCATATCCATGCAGGCTGAAGAATGGGAGAAACACTCTGGCCATCAGACTGTCCCTTCAGTGACACTCGGTGTCCTTTCTTTCAGAACAGGGGCTGGAGAAGAGAGAAGGCTCAGGGGTTGCAGGCAAGTGAGAGGGAGAGAGAGAGAGAGAGAGAGGACGGAGAGCTGCCAGGGGCGGGAGAAAGATTTCAAGGAGTTATAAATCCTACCGCACAGCCCAACGGGGATGGGATTGGCGTGTGGGTACAAAACGGGACTCTGATCACAACCAAGCTGGACAAGTTACAAGACTGGGTCTGAGGCTCGTGGATGTCTTCTGAGGTCATTGGAGGGGAGAGGACCAGAGGCAGGGTGCTCAGAGGTAGGTGGAGCGAAGCATCGAGTCCAGGGCAGGGAGCTAACGGGGCACGGGGCCGGGACATGGAAGGACACGTCCGTGGGGAAAAGGGCGAGAGGAAGAGTTGAAGAAAAGTAAGGGGAAAGTAGGGACAGGGTTCAGGGGAGAGAGGAGGCTAAGAGAGAGAAGTGAGGGCGGCGAGGAGGGATTAAAAGGGGGAAGAGGGACGGCAGCAGAGGAGGGAGGACGGATAGATCTGGAGGAAGGGAGAGGGGCGAGCGGAGGTGGGGGCGCAGAAATTGAGACGAGGGGGCTGGCGAAGGAGGCCCGGAAAGTGCTACCCGCGGAGGGGGAGGCGAGGAGGGGGCGCAGGGCGGCGGGAGCCAGCGGGGCGCGCAGCCAGGGCGGGAGGCCGCGGGAGGGCGGCGGGGGGCCGGGAGGGAGCGCGGAGCCGAGCCGAGGCCAAGTGCATTGTGTCTGGCGGCGCGCGAGCCCACCGGCGGCTGCGGCGGGGCGGGGAGCCATGGAGCCGCGGGCGCTCGTCACGGCGCTCAGCCTCGGCCTCAGCCTCTGCTCCCTGGGGCTGCTGGTCACGGCCATCTTCACGGACCACTGGTACGAGACCGACCCCCGGCGCCACAAGGAGAGCTGCGAGCGCGGCCGCACGGGCGCCGACCCCCCGGACCAGAAGAACCGTCTGATGCCGCTGTCGCACCTGCCGCTGCGGGACTCGCCCCCGCTGGGGCGCCGGCTGCTCCCGGGCGGCCCCGGGCGCACGGACCCCGAGTCCTGGCGCTCGCTGCTGGGGCTCGGCGGGCTGGACGCCGAGTGCGGCCGGCCGCTCTTCGCCACCTACTCGGGCCTCTGGAGGAAGTGCTACTTCCTGGGCATCGACCGGGACATCGACACCCTCATCTTGAAAGGTGAGCAGCGGGCGCGCCCTGCGCCCTGGGCGCCCGCGCGTGCAGCGCCGCCCGCCGGCTCCCCGAGGGGCGCGCCGGTCCCCGCGGCCACCTCCCGCCCGCTGCCAGGCACAGTCTTCCGTCCTTCCCCGCCGCCTTCTGTCTCTATCCCCCTCCCTGTCTTTCCCCTCATTCCTCCTTTCTTCGCTTTCTCTTTCCTTTCTTTCCATGACTCTTCTTTCCTGCCCATCCCGTTCTTTCTTCCTCTCCTTCCTTTAAGTCTGTGCTTTGGCCGCCCCGCCTGTATCTTCTGTCCTTCCTTTGCCCCCTTCTCTTCTTTCCCTCCCTCTCCTTCGCCGTCCGTAGCCCTGCCGGACTTGGAAAGCCAGGGAAGCTGCTCCCTGTGAGGGTCACGATGGAAAAGACCCGACCTTTGCCAGTCGGGCTCCTTCCCTCAAGTTGTGCTTTCCTGTTAGAAATTCCTTCGGAAGAAAAGTCGCACAGACCTCCAAAGAGGGGGACAGGGGCTCTGTCTTGTATTGAGCTAATGTTGGTAGCAGACGGAACTGATGTGGTAGCCGGCAGGCTAATGGGAAGCTAAGGAGGCCCGAGGAACCCTTCTCCAAGCCCCCTAAGTGCAGGGTTTTTATGGATCACACCTCAAAAATACCATCAGTGCATTGGTGGAGGAAGCTGCACTCAGATAGGACATCTACTTTTTCCAACCTTCCTGGTGACTGGGCACACCATCCTCACCATCTAGACACACCAGGGTGAGCAGAGGAGAAAACCTGCCCCAATCCTTGAAAGCATAGCTTCCCGGATTTGCACACGGAATCTCTACATAATCACTCTCTCTTCTATGCATTTGTGATGTCTTGTAAAGCTGCTTCTGTTTTGTTATTTGGCACTGAGTTGTAAAGCATCAGTTTGCTCTTATGAAATCTATGCAACACCTGGTCCCCATGCATGGAATCAGGTAGCTTGATTTTTTTTTTTGTCATCTCATTCATGTTAAAAATATTCATTGTGACAATCCTATTGGGGAACTTCCTTCCAAATTGTAGAGTTCCACCTTTAATATAAATTTATTTTTTCTGAGATAAAAAGGAAACCTTCTTTCCCTTGGATTCATCATTGCACAAAAGGAAAAAGTCAAAATTTTTTGTTATTTAGTAGCCATTCAGGAAAGCAAATGAACAGGCTTGTGTTGAACAGTTTGAAAATAGAAGTACTTAGAAAGGAGAGGGTTAATGATATTTTGGCCTTTCGAGTGTTATTAGTTGGCGTGTTCTTCATTTCTCAAACATGTCAACTTCCTCCTTCCCAGGGCTCACTCAGCTGGGGACTGCCACCTGAAACCTGTCTGTACATGGAAGGGCTCCAGAACTTTGGAGGGAATCAGATGGAGTAGCTTTCCTTTGGGAAAGTGCACCTTTATTCCCCCTCTCCGAACTTGCATCCAAATCTGATTTCTCCTCAGAAAGATGCTGTGTAATTAACTCTGATAGTAGCATAGTACCTGAACAAACCATGGAAGCTGAATTTGGAGGCTTAGTTATGGAATGCTCATTTAGGCAAGGCAATTTTGAAAGCTGAGCAGTGTAGTCTGTCTTTAGAAATGACAGACCTGCATTTCCTTATACTCCTTCTATGCCTAGAGTATTGGATTGCATGTAAATAGGATACAGAGTAATGCCTGCAACATCAGGCCAGACTCCAACCCAATAGCAGGAAAGAGACCCCCACCCCCACCCCCTTACAAGACACTGTGCAATTTCCCACTTCTGCAGGTGCCCTGGCTGATGGAGGTGCCAAGCTCCTGGGCAGCCCAGAATCAAATAATCCTAGAGATAGAAGGGACATTAGAGGTTATTGAATCCAACCTCCCACCATTGTTCAAATCCCCTCTTCTACAATCTTTCTGACAAATGGTTGTTCAGCCTAGTACTTCCATAAGATGGAATTTGTATACCACTTACAGGAATTCTATTTTTCTAGTCAGGAATGCAATGTTTAGATGAAAACAATCTCAGGTTTTTAATATCGGTAATGTTTAGCTAATCCTTTATACAGAACACGAAGAAGTTCTAGGTTGTAATCAGAAGACGTGGGCGCCATTGCTGGCTGGCTCTGTTGCTAAATTGCTGTGTTGTCTCCAACAGGTGTCCAGGCCTCCTTGGCCTTCAGTGTCTTGTCTCTAGTATTTGGAAGGTTGCCCGTTCTTTAAGGAATTTTCTAGTTCCAAAATCTATCATTGTTGTAATAATAACAATATAAATTCAGCTTCCTGGGAAGTTAATGAGCTGACATTTTTAAGATACGAGGAGTTTGGAGAAAATGACAGACATCAGTACGTTATAAGACCATTAACTTATTCTTTGCAAGGTGGCCAAAAATGCCTGAAGTACTTTCAACATTGCTGCTAACCAATCTTGGGCTAGTTACACAGCTCCTCTGGATCTCAATTTCATCATCTGTGAAGTGAATGGGTGAAATGGACAGCTTTAACATGAACAACTATGACTAATTTGAGGAAGGAAAATGTCAGCAACATCTTCCTTTCTCTCAAACTGATGACTTTGGCACCCATATTAGGTAAACATTATTACCTTTGTTTTGGCATCTGACCTTAGTGGCTATAGTTATGAATTTCTTTTTTTATATCTTTTTTTATATTTATAGAGAGTAATTATTTTATCTTCAGTGCATATTTATTTCTATTTTACTTTTGACAGATAGTGAGAGAGACAGAGACAGAGACAGCCAGAGAACCGAACTGTGGGAACTCCCCAGTTCAGCATGTGGGTCCTGCCTGGGCCGGAGCCGGGATTCGATCCTCGGTCCTCGTGGCCTCAAAGCGAGCGCTCAACCCGCTGAGCCATCCCGGCTTTCCCCTGAATTTCTTAAATCACATTTAATTAAAAAAAATGGATAACAAGGGTCCCAAGTGCCATTTGTACTTTCTTCTCTGAATTACGTTGTTTATGAGTCTTAATATTTAGACATTTTAATAATAGGGAATGTAGAAAAGTAGACTCCAGTGGGAGAGTGAGGGGTGGGTGGAAAAGGGTCACAAGACCCATCTGACATTTCAGTGAGCTTTTGAGAGAAAAAAGAGGTCAGCCTTTCTTCATCTGGACTTAGGGAGCAAAGACAGGAGGTATGTGAAAGTTGCAGAGAAAAATGTAGAGTTGATAATATGGAAAACAGTCTCACAGTTGGAATTGGTTGCATTTCCTGTTACTGGAGGCAGGTATTTTTGAGAGGTGTAGGGGGACACACATTCAATGTGGGCAATGCAAGGTTGGTTTAGAAATGAAACATGTAGACTCCATAGTATTAATCTGATGAAAAGAAATCACTTGAGTCAGAATAGCATTGATCTCAATGGGACAAACATTTGGGAAAATCCATCTAAGTCTGATGATTCTACTTTACTTCTAGCCCAGAGTGACCCTCAAAGTTCTAGATTGGACCTTCAACCAGGACTTTCAATGAGAATGGAGGTAGCGTTATTGATAAATTCATTATGAACCAAGACTAGAACCCTGTGCTATTTATCTACTAGGATGACAAAGAACCAGCCTGTTTGAATACAGTGGTATTTCCAGCTACAAGTCCTCTTACACTATATTGACCAATCCACGTTTCCCTATCTTGAACATGGGAAGTTATAAATGCTTAGAGATATTAAGACAACATTCTATTGCCATAGTTTACTATCCAGTGCCAGAAATGCTCATTGAAAGCCTATTATGTACCAGGCTTTTAGGCAGATTTTGGCTACATATGTGGGAGTTCTTTTGTGTTTGAGTTGACCAATTAACTCTAAATTACTCTTTCATAGGCCTTCCTTGCAGCTAACTTTTGATGCTAAGGAAGCCTTGCTGGTCAAAGTAAAAACTGTTTCTGATAAAAATGCAAATAAAATTATCCTCTATTTAGCTAGAAGAAGGGTAGAAAAACTGAGGAAGCCTCAGCAACATTAGGACTGTCAAGGATTTGAAAGAAGCACTTTTTTATATGTAAAAGTCTCAGAAAGTCAGTAAGGTGGGGTGTGTGGCGCAGATTGTGTAAGGAGCCCAGGAAATGAGAGGAAGTGACCTGAAGATAGGTCTGACCAGATGTCCCATTTTAAATGGGACAGAGAACAACAGTGCTGTCCCATTGACCGTATGTACCATTTGAAACGGGGCAGTACTGTTGTTTTCTGTCCCATTTAAAATGGTATGAATGGTCAGCCTACCAAAAGATAGGTTCTCCATTCCATATCACCTCCCTATCTTGGATGTTGGTTTCTAGTCAGTTATGGCATTACCTTCATGAAATTCTCTGAGTCTTAGTTAATTTGTAAAATGGAGCTGATAATATCTATTTCATTCATTCAATCACCCAACTTATTTACTCAATGGATATATATATATTGAGAGTCAGTAATGGTTCTAGGTGCAGAAGATATAGGAATGAACAAAATGGATAAAAATGCCTACCTTTATAGAGTTTATAACAAGTAGTGGAGTTAATTTCTAGTGGGTTATACAGAAACTACTTTTGGTAGGTTATGGGATGAGCACTTTGGGGTGACTGCTAGCACTGGTAGATAAATGACAGAAATACAGTGCACAGTGACACAGTACTGTACCCTTTGCGGGGCGCCCGGCCATTCGGTTCCAAGTGTGATTCTTATATTTTAACTGCTGGATGAACAGTAAAATAGGAAGACAGATGGAAGGAGATTCAGTTGGAAACATTATATAAAGTTTCTTTCAGTTGCTGAAAACATTGACTTTTCATAAATAAACATTGATGAGACTAGTGAATACATTATGTAGAACTTTGGAGAAATTAAATTTGAATAGCAATTAGTCATTGAAATTATATCAAAGGTTCCAACTGTTCTTGCCAGCATTAACTTTACTTTATACAAATTTTTAATTAAAATTTTTTTATTAAAAACAATTAACATTACTTTTCAAATATATGTACCTTGTTTATATAAATCAAATCCTAATATTATATATTGCTTGCAATAAGCACGAGGAAAATTAATGCTTCAGTGTTTTGTTTTTATGCAATTTAAATAATAGAATTTGAGAAATGTGAAAATTGTAATTCTGTATGCCTAATGTTAACTTGTATAAATCATTTGGGATTGAATTCTTGAAACTTGAAATAAAACATGTCCTTGTGGTTTCAGAAGCATTTTTCCTCTAATGAGATAAACAGAGATATCAAAGACAGTGGGACATAAATACTTTGTCATTTTGCTCTCTGCAAGAAAAAGAAAGTAGGAGAATTGGTAGGAATTCACTGGGTCTGTTCTTCATTCTGCTAATGATTTATCTATTTCCCCTGTTGCTTATTTTCCATGAAATTAATAGTCTGTACAGGACCCACCAAGTTCTACCTGACACAGAAATAGATTGATGATTTTCTTCAGCTCATTTGTAGACCAAAGTATCGTTTGTGTTGGAATAATTATCTCCCAAGAGCAGATATATCTAGGAAAGCTGAGAGGCTAGCACTGTTTCTCTTCCCTGACCTATTAATTCACACATTATTCTCTGACCTTCTTTTGGATCAGAAGATGCTGCTGGAAAAGGATTCCTCAGTTTGGGGGGTGCTGGAGATATCCTTAAGATTTCCTTTTTCTTTCTTTACTTTTCAAGGCAAGTGGTCTCTGAAATTGTTTTGAGCATCATTCTATATACTTTATACTTATTCATTTTTAAGTCACGTGCATGGGCTATAGGATTACTAACACATACATTGTAAAACACAGATAAAAGCAAATTTCGAAGGGATGGGGTAATAAATAGATATAAATGGAAGCTCAGTTATTTCACCCCACATTTCAAAGGAGTGCGTGTGTAGCCCCGGGCATGTATACACTCTGCTTTGAAGACTGTTTTTCTCGCTGTTCATTAGCAGAGCCAAGTTTCTCATGTGGGCAAAGAGAGGAATGAATTTTCCTATCACGGCTGAAATTTATGGTGGGTCTCCCAGTGCACTGTTACATTACATGCATTTATCTTGCACTGGGGAGAGAAGAAGATACGTTTTATTTCTGTATCATTTCAGACATTACACATAGGAATAAATGAACCCTTTTCAATGAAACAACTGCTGTCTCATACTACGTTACTCTTAATGACTAGATTTCTAGTTTTGTTCCACAGTGTCTTAAGGCTCACGATACCCAAGTATGATAGCCAGTGTTCCAAGACATTCTTTGCTAACACACCTGAAGGTTATGTGGAACAGAAATTATATTCTTATTTACTACTCTACTATCAAAAAAGGTACTTACTTCCATTTGTTTTCCATCTGCACACATAAATTTCTTTTAAAAATAATTAATAAAACAAAAGTGGTTGGTGTTTTAAGGAGTCTTTGATCAAACTTTTCAGAATCAATCTGTATCCACCATGTTTCTTGGATAACATTTAGTAAGACTTGAGGGGAGGTGGGGAGGGGGGAGTTCTTGCTATGTCATAGAAAGTTCACATCCAATTGTACCCGCGTTGCTGTGATTTTTTTTCCCCTTAGCTACAGATTTTTCTTCTTCGAAGCTCAAAAAAACCTCAAACCCTATCATGCAGGCTGCTCATAATTGCAAGTGTTCTTGATTGCCATAGATTAAGATAAGCTTTTGTTGGGGTAGCATCTGGATGTTACAATCAGTTGAGGGAATAACTGAGACTCCTAATGTCAATGCAAAGTGGAAGACCATGAGGAATGGGAACATTGAAAGAATTTAGGCACGTCATCGGGCTTTTCCAACAGTTCCCAATAATGAACTCTCCTTTCATCTCTGAGTATATTTGCTGTGAAGTTAACCGCCGATTACTGACCTATGACCTCAGCCAAGCAAACTGTGACCTCAGATGGTCTGCCTCTTTATTCTCTGAGCTCACCTTTCCATGTCCACCTTATCTTTCAGGGTGATTCTGCCGTCCTTCTTTAATACTCAATTGTGTGAACATCTCAGGTTCATTTTTTGGTATTATTTGCTGGTTAAAGTATAAAAGTAATCAGATCTGGTCATCCTCTTCACTTCTTACCCATTTACAAAAGCAACTGGTGAAATAAATTTAAGGAAATAGTTGAAAACAACCAAACTGGAGGACTGGCCAATAACGCAAATAGCAAATATGTCTATTTTGTAGCTAGCTTAGTATTTGGCGGGAGGCATTTCAGAGAAGATCGTTTTCATTATGTAGACTTATTTTAGGTTTAATAAGGCTGTGTTTTCTACAGTTACTATTTTTAAAAAAGCATTGCACCACTGACATTGTCTAAAGCTTTCTACAATTGATGGTAAAGATTTTTATCAAAATAAAGCTATTTGTAAATAGAAAGTGAACTTTATCTTCAAAACCTGGTAAAATTCACAACAGTTTATTTATTTATTTATTTTGCTCTCTTATAGTATTTCCCTGTGGTTAAATGTGATTGCAGTGATTCATCTGTTTCATTGTAAGTTTTAACTAAAAAGAAGTAACTGAACTTCTTGGAGCATGCGAGAGACGGCATGAAGCTGACAGCCTTTGTTTGCTGCAGAGTAACGGGAAACTACATGCTGCTCTCCATCTTTCTTGTAACTCAGCCAGATAAGCTGATTGCAGACCAAACAAAAATATCATGGGGACACCCATCAGGGAATGCATTAGCAAGTGAAAAAAGGGGAACAATACAAACCATATTTTAGTTCCCGTTATCTTGAATTACTGAGGACCCACTGTATTATTTTCTATAACTTGCTGAATGTCCCCCAGTGTTTAGATTTTTTAATATTTTGTTCATTGGTAAAAATCAATCAACTCATTTCTCCTTTAAGGATCTAAAAAATGTAGTATGTTCCCATTTGGCTTCTCCAAGTTATTGAGTACTATGTAGGTAGGCAGGGAAGAGATTCCAGACATTCAAGTGGGACACTCTGAATACACAGATAAGTCCAAAAGGCTTTACTGTCCCTTTAAACAGGTTGCCCGACTGCACATCAACACTGATGCTTCCATCTGCCATGCCAGTAAGCGCTGACTTGCAGACGTAAGGTCTATAACTGTGGAACAGGCAGCAGAGGGGTGTGGGGAGTGGGGTGTGGGAGGCTGTATTTGGCTTTGATCTCTTTTGTCTACATTTTAAGGAATTCTTATTTGGTGTAGGGGATGTGAACATTGGCTTCACTCAATAATCAGCCAACAAATGTTACTACTGAGTGTTTGAAAAGGAATGCTTTAGAAAATAAGAGGCCACTTCATGAAAAACAGGGGTGCTGTGTCCTCCTTGTCCCTGGGGTGCTTTCCCTAACCACACACAGAGCAGTGAGGAAGCCTGGGTTCTGAGTAGGTGGGGGAGTGCAATTGGTTAATGTGAGTCTGAGTGCCATTTCTTAAGTTCTTGCAATTTTGAAAGCTGCTCACAGTAATGTTTACCATTCTCATGAAATTTTAAGTATGTGCATCCTGTTAAATGGTACTCAAAGACGCTATCCTGACTAGATCATTTGTCATGTGCTTGAAAAATTATGAATCTGATCATCAGAGTGACAATTGGACATAGGAGAGAAGAAACCAAAAATGTAATGGCTACTGGGAATAATTGAGTCTAGGCCAGTTGGAGCTCAGTATTTGTCTTATGCCACTGATACTTAAGAAGCACTTATTCCAGGTGATTTAACCCTGAGCATCTAACATATTATAGGGAAACTTTTGTTTGGTTTTCAGACAATGAAATTACTAGAAAAATAAAAAGATAAGCTGAACTAAAGTGTGATAGAAAAAACAACAAAGGCTTCTAACATGAATGTTTTGGGAAAATGCTATCATTTTGTACAGGTGTTGGAAATTAACAAGCCACAGGAAATTGTTTACTATTCAGCAGTAAAAGATAAAATCCAGTTAGAAGATGTCCACCGAAGAAGCATCAAAGTCATGTATTTCTTTTTCTTTTTTTTTCCCTCAAGGGCTACTGTTTCTTTCTGAAAGAAACTCAAATTGGTAGGAAGAAAATGGGTAAGCCCATGTAGAATCAAAGATTACCAGAGTTGAAAGAAACTTCGAGCAGTTATCCTTCCCCAATGTTTTTTTTATTATCATGGGCTTGATGATTTTCACTTGTGCTACAAACGGCTGTCAATTACATGCAAGTTCTAGTGTACCAACTCTAACCCTGCTCTTTTCTTTCTGAGGCATATCATCAGAATGCCTGTGAGAGAGGGGATATTGTTATCAGCATAAAATCGGATTAGTTTTAAGTTATAAAACAGAGTCTATAATTTGGACAGGGAGGCCCTTCAGTCTTGTATAGAAGAGGTGTAGAGACAGCAGTGTGACCGGCAGTGGGAGTGAAGGCTTTATCCAGACTGTATATTTTAGAGGTGGGGGTTGTAAGGGGACTGATGGATACTGGGAGCCTGGGTGCTTCAGTCCTCCAAGTCATCCCCAGGCACCATCATTGGTTTGGAAAACTGGAAGCTGTGTGAATAATTCATTACCTGTTAGTCTTCTGAACTGATCCTAACATACCTGATTTGGGAAAATTTTTTAAAAATGACAGGAGACATCATAAAAGGTCACAGTTTTGTATGCCCTCCAAATGTGACAGAGTTATTAAAATAAATGTGTCTGAGAGCCTCTGAGAGGCATTAAACAGTCGTTCTCTATCCTCTGAACCACACATATAGATGACTCTGTAGTACTATTTTGATTATGCCATGGGGGAAATTGAGTACTTCTTACTAACAGGCCCAGATTTTCATTTTGGAAATTTGTGACATGGGTATTGTTTAGAGTATATTTTTATTTCTAAATTATCACAGAGTTCTTCTTTTAGCACTCTCCTAGTTCTATTTGCAGGTTAAAATGGCAGACTTTTTTTTTTTTTCTTTTCTGGCAAAGTATTCTCCCATATATGTAGTTTTATGGAGTTGTTTTTATTTCTGAAAAGGTCAGGTACAGCAGCATTTCTGATTGAGTATGAAACATATAATTTGGGGTGTGGGTCTCATATTTTAAAACGCTATTAATAAAGTGCTTGATAAACATTTATCCACTCATAGCGGTAGGATTATCAGTTAAGGATCTTTTAGTGTCAAATAATAGAAAACCCAAATGAAAATGGTTAACCCACAAGGAGAATGTATCATGTCCCATAACGAGAAGTCTGGAGGAAGCCTGTACCCGGGATGATTAAAGAGTCAATGCTGTTGTTCTTCAGTAGCCCCAACATGGGTGACTTGCCTTCGGGCTTATCTCTTCCTGTTCACAGCAGCTCCATGAATCACTGCCTCACACAGCAACATTTAAAGGCTAGGGAGCCAGAGAGGACGTGTCCCATTTTGGGAACCTTTTTTTTTTACAATAAATGTAATTTCCCAGAAATCTCTCAGTAGACTTCCCACAGGTCTCGTTGGTCAGCATTATGTCCCAGGACCATTCCTAAACCAATCCCTGGCAAGTGGAATGGAATTACCATAATTAGACCAATCAAGCTACTTCCCAGGTGCTGAGCAAGGGTCCAATCTACCCAGGAAGCACTTGGCTGCCTGGCACCTGAACACAATTTGGCTTTTGTTAGCTGTGGAAGCATGATTGTTGTGTACACAGCCATGGTGCCTGCCACAGCAGGGAAGTTCAGTCCTACTTGTGGTCATTCCACAGGTAAAATAGGATTGAGGAGAACCCAGATTTCCTGCTAGCTGTTCCAGATTTACTATGTTTTCTCTCTACATTCTGCCCTGATGGGCACAGGGGAGGGAAAACATCTTTTTCCTTTCACACTCCTAGGTTTCCTGACTGGGACCCTATAAATTATACTGACAAAAGATTAACAAGAGGAAAACAAACAGAAGTTTAACATCTGCTTCATGCATATACACATGGGAGCTCTCAGAGATGAGTAACTGAAAGAGGTGGGTAGAACTTGGGTTTATGTAGCATCTTAACAAAAGAACAATACATTTTTAGAGAAATGACAATACAAAGGAAAAGGACTTTGAGTTTCTAGGACTGGCAAATCGTGGGAAGGCAAATATGTGGAGGAAACTAATAGATAAGGATCAGTTTTAGCAGTCTTTTAATGTAGAATCCTCTGGTACTGTCTCTGGGCTGATAAGGATCCAGAGTTGTTCTCTAGTGATTAACTTCTGTCTTTATTGGTGGTGGTGATGGGGTGAGGGGTTGGGGGAGCATCTTTGTTATTGCCTGTGTTCTGATGTGTTCATAGAGGCACCTATTCAAAATTGGAGAAAACAACCAATTCTGATTTGATAAAACGCCACTTTACTCATGTCTGTATTGGGCTTCAATAATCCTTGAACTTGCTATAAAGAATTGCTTGCTTTCAAAAGTGCAAGCCTGGAAGGCCAGCCGAGGAAGTGGTTGTTCAGCAGGATATGATTCTGTTTGGAGAAGTGGGGTGGAGGGAGAGTTTATGAAGATGAACCCCAGACATCTTGGCAGGAATGTTCATGTCAAACCACAGCAGGGCACCTCACATTTTCTGCTGGAATTGCTCTTCTCCTCTTAGGCCTCTCATTTGAAACCAAGAGGCCTGCTTATTAAAGCTTGATGCCTCTTTAGAGCAGGAATTTCAAAGCAAGAAAACAGCCTGAACTGTTGCAGATGGGCTGAGCTCGCAGGATTTTAGCACAGAAGCCTCAGAAGATGGTGAAGAGCCACGAGGTTTGTGGGTGGACATATATTTGGACCACCAGATTGCATGCCAATTTGAAGGTTCAAATAGAAGAAAAGCACAAGAGAGCACATAGGAAAGAAAGGACAGCAGGATGGAGCAAATAAACAGCTAGTTGGTGGGCCTTTGGAGAACCACCTCTATGGGATCTTACCTCTTTAAATATCTACTAGGTACATTTATCTTTCTAAAATACAATCTTATATTGTTTTTCCTTTTTAATTAACAATCTCTGTCTGATGGTTTCCTCAAGAAGTTAAACACAGAACTATCAAATGATCCAGCAATTCTACCTTTAGGAGTAGACTGAGAAAAATACAGAAATTTAAACCAAATCTACATGCTTGTTCACAGCAGCACTGGTGAATGAATAAACAAAGTGTGGTATATCCATACAATGAAATCTTATTCTGTCATACAAAGAAATGAAATACTGACCCATACTAAAACATGGATGAACCTTGAAAACATTACGCTAAGTGAAAGAAGCTGGACACAAAAGGTGATGTGTCATATGATTCCATATATAGAAATATCCAGAATAGGCCAATCCACAGAGACAGAAAACAGGGAGGAATGGGGAGTGACTGCTACAGGGGTACACGGTTTTCTTTTGGGCTGATAAAATGTTCTGAAAATAGGTAGTGGAAGTTGCTACACAATGTACTAAAGGAACTTGAATTGTACACTTAACATGGTAAAAAACAAAAAATCTCTGGTGGTTTTGCACTGCCCCCAGCTACAAACCTAAACTTCTCAGAAGCTCATAAAATAGCCGTCACTATGGAACTACCTTTCTGGCTATATACCCCAGGCGCTTCTCCATGAAATCTACGATCAGGCTACACCAGCCCATTTGCTATTCCCTTAAAATATATGTCCTTCACTCTCTGTGTCATTGTGTATCCTATTTCCTTTGCCTGGAATACTGTCACCTCTTGCCTATCTGAGCACTCTTTCTTGAAAGCTTAGTGCCATTGTTATTTTCTCTCTCAATTTTCTTGACTCTCCTCTTAGACCCTGATTCCCTGAAGAATTCATTGCTTTATTACGTAGGACCCCAATGTGCCATATACATACTTCTGTTATAGTACTTTCTACATTACATTGTGGTTTGTTTTCTTGTCCATTTCTCTCCCTACCTTAAGGCCAGGGACAGATGCCACCCAGCTCAATATCTGACACATGGTGATCTTTCTATAAAATGGCTGTTGAAAAAATTGCATTGGATTGATTCAAATCACAGTCTTATCTGGTTCAGTCTCTCTCACCCACTTCAGTTTTTTGTTCAATTCAAGGACAAAGAGAGGGAAGAATTATTCTCAGCTTTCAAAGACTAGGACACTAATAACTAATTCAAAGATGACAAAGTACTTGACATTTTTCAAAAAAGTAGTAATAGTGGTAGATGTAAAAAAAATGTATAGTATGCTTTTATTTTTGAAGATTTAAAAATAATTAGTGTAAAGTTAACAGAGTGATTCTTTGTGGGGGATTTTTCTCATAAAATATTCTGAGTCTTTAACTAAAGGATTATAGTATTTTTGAGGGATATATATATATATATATATATATATTTATTTATTTATTTATTTTTTTTTTTTTTTTGTCTTTCTGATTATCTCCATGGGAAGTCCCTACCTCCAAAGAACTGTTCCTTTGTCTCTGTTCTCTCACAGGATCTAATAGGATGATTTTTAAATAACTAGAAACTTAATACATAGATGCTATTTTGTGAAGTTCATTCTAAATATTTCCATGCATAGTTTTGGCATATGAATTTTTTTCCCCAATAAAATAGTTGCAAGTCCAATGACATACTTTGACCAGGAAATAGACTAGCTGGCACGAATTGCTCCAAGACTCTGGGTTGCTGCCCTTCGGTAGTCTCTTCACTGAGCTGTTCTGCCCACAGCCTTGTTTCTAGGGAAGCTCTTGTGTACTGAAAAAGCCCAGAGAATCACTTGGGGTGCAAAGTGTTCTTCTGACTCTTCAAACACAGCTAGCTCTCCAAGAGACAGGTGGCTTTGCTGGCATTCTGAAGTGATCTCCCTTCTAGTAAGTTTATCTTGCAGTTTATTGAGGTGACAGGAGTCAGGAGACTCGGGGCATCTTCTTCCCTTTGCTATTAACTAGATATGTGGCCTTGGGCAAGTCACCTCACCTCTCCAGACCTTCATTTTCTAATTTGTAAATACAGAGGTTGGATCCATGTAACCTGTTGGGTCTCTGGCAGGCAGCATTAACCGGCTGTAATTATAAGATGCCCAGATAACAGCAGCTTAATTAACTCATCAAAGTGTAAGGAGAGGGGAAGGTCAGTTCTCTCCAGAAGCAGGGAAGCATTAGGACAATCCAAGTTTGAGGGCCATTTCCTGTTTTCAAATTGTTCACCTACATGTCTGTCTTTTGCCCTTTTTCAGGTGACATGCTCTCTTACTGTTCACTTTCTTTTTCATTCCTGAGGGTTTCAAAGGAGAAAGCAGGACTTTCTACATTATTTCAGGAATTCTCTTCTGTGGGAGCAATGTTTGCCATTTGGTTGGAAGGACTCGATAGTATAATTTTTTTCTTCTTAGATGATTTTCTGGGGAATTGGTAATAATAAGTGATATCTGGTTTTAGGAACTAGAGTTAGACTTTATAACAGAGAGCAATAAAACAGTACCCTTTAGAAAATTGCATAGCATCATTTAAATTTTGCCTTACTTGCTCATTTTAAATTTTTTTGAAGAAGTTTTGAAAAGATCTTGATGAAAGAAAGAAGCCCTATACTATTTTGTTGTTGTTGTTACCATAGGAAAACATTTTAGATTTCTTACTTTTTTTCTTCATAAGAGTATTTATACTCATTATCCACATGAAGTAAATGAGAAGTCTACAATTATGTGTTGCACTTCATTTTGTGCAATAGTTTTAGAGTTGTGCTTTCTGAATTTAATAATCCATTAGAAGTTATATATGATCACTTTAATTCATACTATGAATCTTGATTATTCATTTTAGTTTCTTTCTTTTTTTCGAATGGTATTTTAGGTGGTTTGCCACACTGTAATTGGCATAATAGTTAATTTTACTAAAAAGTCTTATTGAAAAAATTTGAACATGCTATGACTTTTCTTGACTCCAAATTTCCCTTTTATGCAGAGAAAAGGATATACCCAGGTTACCTCTTTAGTCATTCATTGCAGTGATTATAATGGCAGATCTGCTGCTCAACTTCTGATGCTTGAAAGGACCCGTTGTTTTTACTTAAATCCTTCCCCACAAATCAAAGACTAGGCAGACAAGACAGTCATCTACATACTCTCCATCAGGGCCAGGCTGATTCTTACTGAGAGAGCCAGTGTATGACATCCAGAAGACAGACTGGATATGGTCAAAGTATTGAATGTACCAACTCAACTTTGCCTGCGATAGCATTGTGGTCACTTGGAAGACTTACTTAGAAAATGATCTAAGAGGAAGAAAATAAACCTGTTGAAAAAAGATTTACTAACCTACATTGAATGGTGATGGGGAAGATGGAGGAGAGGCGACTCCATGGAGAACGAGAGAAGAACCATCACATAATGGTCTTAACTTTAGTCTCATGCTTTGGGAATATATTTCCTAGAAAGTTTCTTCTCTCTTTTGGGATTTTGCTTGTTTCGTTTTACAAACAGCAAACATAGGAAGAGTTTTAAAATATCAGTGGGAGATTATGAACTAGGGATGTGAATTTACTCTGTAGTAGTCATATGGTGAGGAGTGTAATGCCCCTGGAATATAAGAAAAAGCACCTTAATTGTACACAGCACATTCACTCCACTAAACTCAAACCCGTTTTTATGAGAAAAAGGAAGTGTGTTCCTTGACTAAGTATTATGTGATGGAGGAGAATAACATTGAAACTGCTTGGTCATTACCATTTGTATGTAAAGGGGCAGAGTCTGTGTGGTAGGATGGGGAGAGATGAGGAACACTGGGCCCCAGGCACCAAGCCTGGTCTGGGGTCTTCCTGCTACATGTGGGACCTTGGCAGCTTATTGAAACCTCTCTAGATCACAGTTTCTCATTTTGAAAGTGAAGGGTCAGACTTCATGATTTCTAAGAATTTTTCAGATTATTACATTTTGTGATTTATTTAGAACATCAGGAAATAAAAGTTGAATTTCCCAGAAAGCTAAAACCTAACTCTCTGTGCATCAAAACTTGTGTTTATTTAACTGGATGGATATATTTATTCGATGCCTTTATGTACATCTCTGCTTTCTGAAACAGAGAACATTCAATTTAACTTGGCTTAATAACTCAAGGTTGTCCTTATGAACTATGATGTAATACTTAGGTACCCTTAGGGAATAGAGAGGTGTGTAGAATTATTTGCCTCAAAACTAACTGACACAATCTACTATCCTTTAAAAAAAAATGATTGTGCTTGTTCTGATTTCTTTATGCTTGCTGTTTTCCTAGTTACCACTTCCTTCTGCTTCTATCGTCTACCTCAAGCTGTCCCTTTTTATATTCTACTTTGCTGCTTCTAATGAGCTAGACACAGGGGCCCAAAGATGAAGCAAGTTGGAATGAGATCTGAAGTTAGGACGAACAGTCTTGAGGTGAGGTTTCAGGAGCTACTCCTGCGAGTGAAGATCTTGAGACTTCATGGTCACTGCCTAAGGCCTTTGGGTGTTCTTTGGTGCTGCAATAAGTGAGTCTTAGGTAAGTTCAATATCAAGATTATGGTGCTTCCTATTTACAGAATGATGTAAAGTTTGTGACTATCCTTCCTACAGGAGAGAAAGAGAATGAGAGCAGAGTAAGAACAGCTTAGCCTAAGGGATCCTAGGAGGGCTCAGAAACAGAGAGGGGTCACTAGGAGGGCAGATGGGTGGGTCTGTGAGTGTCCAGATGATTGACAGGCACTGTCAGGTCTCATTTGCAAGGCATCCTACGCAGTCATCCTGTTCACAGCCTTGGCTTGTTAAGCCTTTCTCTCTCATGACAGCCCATTACTACCTCCTTTAGATAAAGCAGATACAGGGGTATTGGCAGTGGCAAGGTTAAATTAGGATCCATAGATGCTGAACCTCCAGTTAATTGTTACCCCATCGATCCTCAGGACCACTTGCAGTAGATGAAGAAAATGTAAATTGGTTGTTCATTTTCTGTGTATTTACATGCAAATGTCACTTTATTGGCTTGCACAATACAGTAGTGTCCATTTCAGCATATATTTGGACACTGACTAATTTGCACTTTGTTTAATCTGCAATCTTGGCAATTTTGGGAAGCCTCCTACCTCCTGCATCCTCCCTCCCCATATTCTCACATCACCCGTAACAAAGCCAAGAACGCTATGTTAGGCTATAAAAATACTTCTGGGCTTCTCTATGCTTTCCTGAAGTTTTAAAATAAATAAATAAAAATAATTGTCACATAGGCCAGTCTTCTATGGGGTGATCTTGGCTGTGTTTTCTGGTTACACAAGGAAGAAAAGCAGTCAGGCCAGGTGCTGTCCTGGGACCACAGCTACCCTGCCCAGGAGGGAGACAGGAGCTCTCCCCGGGCAGACTGGAGCCAGGAGGGTCTAACTAATATCTGTAGCTCAGTCTTCATCCAGGGTTGTGTTTATGTAGCTCTTGAGGGTGATGTAAAGATGTTGGAAAATGATGAGCAGTTAAAGAAATGGGAATGTGTATATTACCCCTTTTGGCATGGGGGTTAAGTGTGCTGCGTTGGTATACCACATGTGTTAGCTTTATTCTTTTAACACAGTCAGCATGGGTGAGGATGGGCACAGTGTGAAAGCAACTTCTGCTTTATTCCCTTCTCATGCTGGCCCCTCCTCACTTCTAGAAAAATACTGTCATAATTGAGCACAGGATTTCTGAATTATAGCCCCTGTAGCAGTGCAGCCTGGGGCCTTATTTATTCAAGGCTCTGGATTGACTTCTTTATTGATCTAGGCTGATAATTATGCAGTCTGTTGGGCTGTCTCTAATTATTTTGGCTATCTTAATTATTGGATTGTGCATGATCTGTTCTGTTCAAATAATTTCTCGGCAAAAAGAATTGAACCAGCTGAGGAGTGCACGCGTCTAACTGGTTTGTGTCTACTTCTGCCTCTAGCCCTTTTGTGTCATGTTAAATGAATCATTTTGCTTCCCTGTTTTTTCATTTTCCTCTCTGTGAACACAGCTATTTATCTTGTGGCTTAAGGTTTAGGATCACTAAATATCAGGCACTAACAAAATGTAAATTGTCGCACTCCCGTTTGAGAAGGCCATTCATGCCGACTTCATGTAGTTTAAATCTTTATTTTTTTCTAATTATGAACTTTCATAAATAAACTCTCATGCAGAAAATGCAGAAAATTGCAAAGAAAACAAAAATCATCTATAACCCTGCAACCTAGTTACATAACCCTGTTAAAAGTATGATTTATTTTCATCTAGTCTTTGTGCAAACACATACACAAAGCACACATTTGAGGTAATGTGATACATACTGCTTTGTATCTAAGATTAGGCCACATGAATTTTCCAGTTTTAATCATTTTTAATACTTGATTAATATTTTAACTGTGGACACACAACCTTCTATTTAACGAATCTTTCCAGCTCCCATGTCTCCTCATATGCTGTTTTTTTTTCCCAGCTGACAGAATCATCTATCCAAAATGAAACTTGATCATATCACTTCTCTACTTAAACCCTTCTGTGGCTCCTGATAACTTGCTGGATGGAGGCCTTGCAGTGTGGGAAGGATTTCTTCCTGTTTGGTCTCTGCCCATCTTCCCTCTCAGTGCTTTGTTTCTCATCACTCTCCAACTCACACTTTATATGCCTGCGACACAGAACCTTCTGTCTGTCAATCTCTGTAAACACTCCTTACTTCTATACCTTTGTTTTTGCTGTTCTGTCTGGAATGCCTCTTTCTTCCCCTAAAGCCACGAACCTCCTGCCCTTTGACCTGGCTGACTCTGGCTCAGTTTCCAAATGCACCTCAGGAGGCCTTCTCAGACCTCCCTTCACTGAGAACCTGCCTTTTTGGGCATTTCTGCTTGGGCCTGCTTATATTCTCTGTCACTTTAGTGACCACTAGCTCCCTCCACTCCGTTCTCCACACTTGAGCAATAGCGAAGTGTTTTATGCTTGTTTGTTTGTTTGTTTTTTAAAGACTTACTTTATTATTTTGACAGAGAGACAAAGATAGAGAGACAGAGAGAAGGGGGAGGGCCCAGAGCAGTCTCCACAGCCGCATATCATCAGTTTTCATTCCACACAGGGGGGCGGGGCTGTGTAGGACTGGAACCAGGTAGGGGGCCTCCCGCATGGGAGACCTAACCCCACAAGCCAGGGGCTGAACTGGAGGCCTCCCACATGGGAAGCTTGTCCAAGTAAGAACCGAATTGGGTCTGCACAGGCTGGGGCTGGGACTCGATCCCTGTACCCCAGGGCTACAAAGTGAGCGCCCAACCCACTGAGCCATCCCGGCTTCCACTGCTTGTTTGTTTTAGTAATCCTTTTAAATCATGTCTTCTCCTGGCTTACAATCTGTGATGACTTCCATTGAGGCTCACCACAGACACCAAGTCTCAACTTGCCTTCAGCCCTCCATGGTCTAGCCCTCCCTTTCCCCCCTAGAAACATCTCCACTGACACCCCCTCAACTTCTGTACTTCAGTCCTGCAGGCCTTCCTCTTCAAAGCCCTGTACCTACCCTTCATTCTGCCCCACAAGGACAACTGTGCTTGTCCTTGGGATCTCAGCCTTCTCTGACTGCCTTCTGTTCTGTGGAGTTTCTGAACATGTCTCTTTTATGTCAGAGTTGTAATTTTACATCTATTAGTGCTATTATAATGACAGTGTCCTTCCCTGGACTCTAAATGCTCAGAGGGCAGGGCCTGTGTTTACTTTCATTCAATTTATAGGTGGGGTTGGATTGGAAGACAATCACAAGGTCCAATAGCTGAGATGAGACAAGTTCTGCCACAAATCCCAGCTGGATAAGACCTGAGAGTTAAGTTAGATGTGGCCAGATAGGGCGCTGCAGCAAGCTTGGATGAAAGGTGATCATGCATAGAGTGCCTTGGAATGCCACGTGAAAGTAGTATTACCAGCCCCATGTTACAGATGAACGAAGACTCAGGGAGTTTCATAAACGTAGCAGGTGGCAGGGCCATCATCTAATGTTAAGCCAACCTCCAGGATAGGGAGGTGATGTGGGAGGATGGACGCATGGGCTGGGCTGTCTGCCAGGAAGTGATGGACCCCTGGTCTGGTTGTGGAGTCCCATGTGTTTGTTTGTGAGTCTCAGGATGTGTTTTGGCAGCTGGCTGGCTCATCTGGGGCCTTAAATGAGCCAGGCAGCCAAGTGGTAGAGCCCGAAGCAGGGAGCCCTGCAGGGCTGATTTAGCTGAGCACATCTGCGCTCCTGGTAATGAATGGTGCTCTTCTGAGACCTCTTGCATTTCTCTGCACAAGTGGGGGCAGCTGATGGCTGAGGTGCCACGGTCCTCACAGGGCAACATGCTACATCCTGAGCAGGAAGTCACTGTTGCTCAGACTTTGGAAAGCTCATGTCCTTCTGTGCATGGCAAGGAAACAGAGATGCCTGTCTGCTTCTAGGCCAGGGCTTTTTAAGTTACCCACAGAGGAGGCTGAGGACTGGGGGATGCCCTGGAATGTGTACCCCAGGCTTTGAAAACCAAACAAAGGCAAAACAGAAATCACTGGTAAAAGAGAATAATCCATAAAGCTTGTTGCCAGAGAGTTTAAAAGAATTTCTTCAGAAGTTTCTTAAATTAGATTTTTCTTTTAATTACCTAGTTATCCTTCAGAAACTTGGAACAGTCCCATTTCTTATCAACATATTCCTTGTCAATTATGCACAGCTTCGGGCTTACAGCGCTGAGGGTGATGCTTAAAGTGTGAGGCAGCTGAAAGTTTTCCCCTTGGGTTGAGGGGAATGATAAGAATGCTAATGTGCTGAGCTGATGGCCCAGGGGAGATTCCTCACTGAGCATGCACAGGGCCTGTGGGCAGCGTGGAGGGCAGATGGGAGGCAACTGCATGGGCAGCCAGGCAGGGCTACTGACCCACAGGGTGAATGCAGGCTGGGTGTTAACCTGTAATTGTGATGCTGCTAAACTCTGTTCACCACCCCATCCCACCTCCCCCGCCCCCCGCTTCTTATCGCTGTATCCCCAAATAGCTGATTGAAGTGATGCTTAGTAAAACTGCTTATTGGCACTTTCTCTTTTTTCTGCCCAGTTGTCTATGCCATTCATACTGCTTGCAGTAAAATTAGGGCTAGAAACATTTTGTGGGCATGTTCTGAGGAGATGTGGGCTGCAATGTGGTGGTGGTGGTGGTGTGTTATAAGATGCAATGAGAGTGGAAGTACCGTACAGCTCTGAACTATAGGTATGCGTCTTGTCCTCTCTTTGCCCTCTCTTTGTCCTCTCACAAGGACATGTTAGGGCTAGATGTGGTCAGCACAGGTGGTAAAGGAAGAATTACAGCTCCCCTTCATGCTGTCATTGGAGCTGGACCAGAAGTACATTTATACTTTAGGCTGAAGCACCTGGTGGTTATTTTGACTGAATGATGTGGGGAGGGGGGTGAATTCTGATAGGAGGAAGAAGGGACACTTGAGTTTAGAGCATGCAGTTGGCGTGGGGGGCTCTTTCCTCACACACAGAATCCCATCAGGACCTGGCAGCTCCACTTGATCAAGGGCGAGGTTTTCCTTTCCTCCCTTTGGGTGTTAACCACTCACTTCCCCAGCCCACCCCCAGCCATCAATCTGGAACTCCTATGTGTTCAGGGCTCTGGGGCTACAGAGAGGTGGAATCTCTTCCCTTTATGGTCCTTTTTTTCCTCCTACCCTTCCAGCACTTTCTTCTTTAGCCATTCCTCTGTCCTTTGTGCTTTTCCTGGGCCCCAGTCAGGGGTTTAGGCTCTGGAAAACCTACTCAGCAGACAGGGAAAGAAATCTGCACACAGAGCTTTGGACAGTGCTTTCTTGGAGCCGTTGTTTCTGCTCTTTGTGGATAGAGGACAGTGTGAGAACCAATGGCATGGAAATACACAGTTTAATATTGCGATACAAGCAATACCACATGTCAATCCACGCCTACCTGCTTGACCCTTGTCCATTTAAAAGCACTAATTGGGCATGCTCAGATGCAGTCATAGCGATCCTCACCTGATAAAGTCTGTTAAGTTATCTAAGAACTAGTTTTAGAGGCAGATGCAAATTCAGTGCCAGCTCTGCCGGCTGCAGGACTTATGGGCAGATTATTGAATCGCTTTGAGCCTCAGTTTCCTCCTCTGTAAAACAAGTAATGACAGAACCTGCCTCAAGGGGAATGTGTGAATAAAGTTTTAGCACAGGGTCTGGCATGTAGTAAGCTCTCAGTAAATTATCATCACTATTTTGAAATGTGGCCATAGGCAGGCGACTTCATTGGCCTGTGCCTCCTTCTCTTTATCTGTGAAAAGGGTAGAATGTCTGGCTTGTGTAACTTGCAGAGATGTGGGAGAAGGCACTTTGAATCCAGCACGAGAGGCTAGATAATAAATAAGAGCATGATTATCCTTTTCCTATAACTATACTAATGCAATCCTGGTGGTCTCAAAAGTGTGCTTATCGGCTGCAGATTTATGTCATGATTTAGTGATGCCTGTGGAGGTATCGGAGGAGCCAGAATAGATGAGAAATACTGATAAAGGCTGCCAGAGACAGAGGGCCCTGCCCTGGCATCTTTTACAGCTGCTGCAAATGGCTTCGGGATTTGGCTTCATCCTGCCTCGAAGTTCTTGCCACTGGAAGGTGGTGAGTGCCATCCTCTGCCCTGGTTGGAGTGAGCCCTTGTATATACATCCAGTTTGGAGATTTGACTTCCTGTCCCTGTTCCTGTCACCCAAGCATGAGAGGGTGGACTGAAGACATTGAAGGAAATGAAGTTCAGATTTGTCAGTTTGGTTGGGTGATTGCCTCACCTTGAACATGACAGAAAAAGTAGAAAATATTGTTTAAAACCAGTTTGTTTGTTTTTCAAAATGATTTCTGTAATCTATCAAAGCCTAGGAGTACAGCTCTATCAGTTCTGGAGTGAGCTACAGAACAGGCTCCCTCTTTAGATCCTGAAGGCTGCTTGTAAGGGGCTCCTAGTTTCCATTTATCTTGATACGTGTCGGTGACATGTCCCCTCATAAATCCAGCAGCCCATCTGGTGAAGGCGACATGGAAACATTGTTCACAGTAGCAAATATGTTTAATTTTTTTTTACAGTGTGAGCAGAGCTCTTGCCCTTGCCTATATTTTCATAAATTAGCTCTACCAAGCATTGCTTTCCTGATCTCCATATGTAGTCATAATTAGTCAGTTCAGCTTGATCCAGGGTTCACTTTCGTAAAGGAAACAAACTTCTAAAAATGTAGTTTAATTAGAAGGATTCTATCAAGATACCTAGAAGGGGTCAACAATGCATTGGTTTTTAAGATAATTTGCCCAGAACACTGCCAACCCTTTCTCAAATGGGCAGTAAGTCGCTCTTTCTTGATTATTTGGGAAATTACTAAAGCCACCAGTGTTTACAGGTCATCATGTGGCAGGTGGGAGACCTCTCTCTCTCACTCTTTCTCTCTCTCTCCTTCGCCTTCCTCCTTCTCCTCTCCCCATGTTGGAGTTACACTTTAGTTTCACTTTGTTCAGTTTTTGTTTTTACGGTGCCATATTCTAGATTCAGAACATAGGTCCTCTGTCTAAAAGGCCCTTGCTAAATAAATGTGTGTGGAACAAACGACTAAATGAATGAGTGAAAGAAAGAATAAAAGGTTGACTTTTGATGGCAAAAGAGTAATGATTGAGATTTGGCAACTTACTTTCTCCCAAATGCTGGAGATGAAGGGTGAAATTACAAGGATAGTTGACTCTTGAACAACATCGGTTTGAACTACATGGGCCAATTATATGCGGATGTTTTTTTCCAAAAAATACCATGGGCCCCGCTATCTGTGGGTTTTATATCCACGTATTCAACCAACCCTGGGTAGAAAACAGTGTTTCCAGATTCCCAAGTGTGATTTCCCAACTGCAGATTGAAAATACTATTTTCTGTTGGGATTCCTTCCACAGAATAAAAATTTACATGTGGATTTTCAGCTGGCGGGGTCAGTACCCTAACACGGCCCCACCCCCACCCCACATTGTTTAAAAGTCAACCGTATATTAGCTCATTCAATCCCCATGAGAGTTCTAAGAGATTATATTGCCCCTATTTTACAAATGTGGAAAGGAAGGCTCGGTCGGAGTGGTTGAGTTTACTGCTTCTTTATACACACACGTGAAATGCACAAAAAAACCATATTCCTAAATGTCTCCCAAGATTCGAGAGTACACAGGCTTAACCCTTTGATTAAAAAATATATTCATTGATGTTCATACTAATTGAAAAAGTCATACTAGAGAGGGAAGAAAGCTTTGATTTGCTTCCCAAATAGACTGGATATCTTCCTAAATCCAGAAGAGTCTAACCTCTAGACCCATGTATGATTAAAACAGCTTTTGTTCAGACTATATTAATCTGAGGTCAGCATGTTGTGACTACCAGCAGCAACTGTTGGCCCATCCCTGTAACATGGTATCCCCTGTGGGAAGGAAATACCATGGTATGTTGTGGTTAAACATCCACTGAGGGGATGGTTGTATTCGGTTTCACATGAGTCAGGGTTTAGGGAACAAGGTGTGGGATAGGGTGTCGGTTCTTACCTGTATGTACCTTCCACAGAAGAAGGGCATAATCCAATGGTGTAGTCCAATGGTATAATCCAATGGTATAATTCTACCCCCTTCCCCACATTGGCAACTCTGAGATGGAGAAAAAAAAGGAACTGTTTCCATACTGTGGTCCTCCTGTCTCCTGCGAGAGAGGGAAGGTAAAGGGAAGGAGAAGAGGAGAATGATGAGGGAGAAAGAAGCAGAGAGCACTCAGCTGGGCTGAACTCCATAACCATACAAATCGCATTCTCTCTTTGGCCTTCAATCATAAACACCCCTCCCATCAGCAACGTCACCTACTGTATGCCATGATTCTGAGAAGCTGAGAATCTTTGGTTTTAAAATTATAAATATTTTGTGACTTTTTACTGTAGATACAAAATATTAAGTATGTTAAAGGAAATGTAAAACTTAATTCAGGAAACCAGTGTCCACCCATTATTCTAAACCCATGACAATTTCCACTTTTGCATAACATCATGTCTGTTTAAACATGGTTACTTCTGGTTTTCTGAATTACCACTTAAAAAAAAAAAAGGCTTACCTTGTTGGTTTACTCAGAGAGGTTAAGTAACTTGCCAAGGGCACATAGCTAGTGAGTGGTGAAGCCAGAATGCAAATTGAGCCTGTCTGCTCTAAGAGAATACGGAGTGAATGCAGATACTAACACTACTAAGAAGTTGAATCTGCATTAGAAATAAGCAGCAATTAAAGCAGACAAGATAGTATATTGTAGAGAGAGGATCTGAACAAAAAATAACTTTCGTACCTTTCAGGCACTTCCTATATCAAACATTCTTGCTTTCAGTTGCTTTTACTTTGATTGGAGTCTTATTCACCTTCATCTGGAAATCTCCTCTCTTTAGTATAATCTCCAGCCACATGAGAGACTATTGAGGACTGGAAATGAGACGAGTTCAAAAGGAGAAGTACTGAATGTGAAAAACACACTTGATTTCAAAGACTTGTATGAAAAAAAAAATAAAACATCTCAATTATTTTCAAAATATTAATTGCGTGTTAAGTAGAAATATATGAAACTTAATCTCACCTTTATTTTTTGGTGTGACCTTCAGAAAATGTAACCTTATCTATGTCAAGTGCACTATATTTTTACTGGAGAGTGCCCACTCTAGATTTAGTACTTCTGTAGCTCTCTCCTTTCAATTCTGGAGACTGGACGATGGGTTAGCCCTCAGAGTCTTCACTTTCAGGACTCATTTTGGCCATTTGAGGCTTAAAAGAGAGCATTAAGCCTCTATACGTACTGTACTGGGTTTATTTATCTAAGTGAGGGCTGTTCATATCCACAAAGGTGGTGAGAAAAACTTTTTTTTTTCTTTTGTCTGCTTAGCTCCAGATTGCCTCTGAAATTCAATCTCTCTGACAAGAACATAGCAGACGCCACCCTGCCCTATGACCCCAGGCTTGATCTTTCCTTTTAAACTGGGATGTGTGCAGGCAGAGCAGGTGGGAAAAGACTTCTTTACTTTTCAGCCCCGGGGGTCAGTGGTGGGATTCTAAGTTGCCTTTGAAATGTTTAGGGAAAGGATGCATGCTCTTCACTGACCCTTTCACCTGCTAGTGAACCCGAAGCCTCGGTTATACTGCTGCTGTCAGCAGCTGTTGTTAACATGTCTCTTACACGTCACAGACCCAGAAGGAAGACACAGCCTCAACTCTTAAGGCACTTGGGAAGTTCAGAGGGAGGCGGACTTTCTGATCTATTAGGAAATGACACAGCCTGAGGAGGAATCCACAGCCAGATGATGCTGTGGCTCATCCTCCGATATCAAAATGACGCCAGAGAAGGGAGTACGCTGCAGCGGCTGCTGGGTTTGGGGATGGTCTTTTGAATGAAAGCCATAGGCCTGGAGCCTGTATTGGGTTTGGGATTGTTGCAAGGTGAGGGCTGGTAGAGGAAGAAATGGGCACCACAGGGCCAGGGCACACGTCTGGGAGGTGTGTGGTGAACCCTGGGGACCAGTCCCAGGTCAGTGTAAGTAAGGTGAGGGGAAGGACTACATAAGAGGGGCCTAGCGGCTGGGTTTGATTCAGGGGAGAGCTGATGGTGTGTTTTTGGACAGGGGCAAGGCAGAACCGGATGATGAACAGCCAGGCTTCTTGTTCTCAGGAACTACCAGAGAAGGCCTCATCCATCTTCTGTTTGCCTAGGTGTGGAAGCTGACACAGTGACACAGCATTAAAGCTATTTAGTAAACCACGATGGAGCCCTTACTACGTGGAACTTTATTTTAAAATAAATACATAATTCTAAAACAAATACAATAATTACATTATGGCAAGTAAAACTATTTCCCACTTATAGTAATCAATTAGAAAACATATTAAGTTAATGATACTGTAAAAAGTAGGTGGATATTGCAAAAATCTGTCACATTTCACATGACAGGTGGGCAACTGAAGCTTCGGAGGCCCTGGATCATCACACAGCAGACTTATTTAACAGAGGTGTGCAGGCTGGGTTGGAGGGTGGAGACAATGGGGACAAGGAAACCAGTGAGCTAGCCCTTCAGGAGTGAAGAGATGGGCATCTTGCACGGAGGTGGTGAGAATAGAGATGAAACATGGGAGCCATTCGTTGGGCCGTTGTTCAGGCAGCTACTTCATGCGTCTGCCTGTGTTCATCTGTGGTACCCATGTAGGATATAGATGCCCAGTGTGACAATGGTTCTGTATGGTGAATGTGAGCAGCTTCTAAGAGCTAACTCATGACTGAATGCCAACATTTATTGAATGCTGAGAGTGGACCAAATCCTATGCTAAGTCCTTGAATTGAATTACCTCTTTCATTCCTCATAATAATCTCATTAAGTATCTGCCATGATTCCCCCTCTTGTACAGATGAAGGAACTGAGGTTCTGAGAGGTTAAGTAATTTGTTAAAAGTCACACAGCTGGGATTCAAATGCAAGTGTGACGGCAAGGCCTTTAGCTATCACATGGACTGCCTCATCGTTGATTGGCACTAATGATCCTTTTACAGCATGTTCAGCTGGTTCTCACATTTCTCCGTCATTTAACCTTAGAGTATGAGTTTCTGTGATTTAGCTTGGAATTTGATTCATCTCTCTAAGCACTAGACACAACAGAAACTCACCAGCCCATAAACCCCATTCCTATCCCCTGTGCAGCATATTAATAGATCTTATTCTGCGGTTTTTATTATCATTAAAGTGGCTCTACTTGGCCCTTTAAGAAGCTCATTAATCACTAAATATAGACCACAACTTGTTCTTTTCAACCCTCTGCATGTTTCTTCCCCCCATTGTGTGATGCCATCTGGTGCTATGAGATCATGCTTTTTGTGTTCCTTTGCAGAGAGCCAGATTCATACAGAGCTCCCTAAACTTGGAAAGCCAGTTAATTTCAAAGTTTGCAGGCATGGCTTTGAAAAAATTTGAATCTAATGCCTCCTTGTGGATTTTCACAGTATCACTCTTTTAACATCACATTACTTGGAACTTCCGTCTTTACCACCATGGATGCGGAGATGTATATTTGTCTTTTTTTCAAAAGGAATTGTCTTTGGTAAAGCCATCAAACCACTATGGGTCTTTTCCTGTGTGATTTTTATCAAGGTTCATTTTGTCAGTGTTACATGTATGCTGTAGGAATCCAAACCTTAATGATATACTTTCCTCTTTGAATCTATGAGACTTTCTGCTATGACAGTGGAAAGAGTGTTTAAAATCAAGGAACTGGGGAAGCCGCGATGGCTCAGTGGGTTAAGTGCTCGCTTTGCAGCCCCGGAGATCAAGGATCAAATCCTGGTCCCTGGCCCGTGCAGACCCATATACTGGGGTGTGTTTCCTTTGCGGGAGGCCCCGAGCCTGGTTCCCACCCTGTGTGGCCCCGCCCACCTGTGTGGAACAAAACCATGTCAAAAACCGATGATGTACAATTATGGTACCTGCCCTGGGCCCTCCCCCTTCTTTCTATCTGTCTCTCTCTGTCTCTGTCAAAAACAATAAAATAAATCTTTTTTTAAAAAAAGATTAACATTCACTCATATGGTTTAAAAAATTAATATAATCAGATTCCATTCATTCATACAACTAACCAAGTTGGTTTACAATGAAAGAAGGAAGTTTTATTATTTTTTAACTTGACAGAAGGGTAGATACTTTTATGGGAGTCAGAATACTTTAGGAGAAAATAAGTCCATATTAATTTATGCAATAAAAATATGGCTTGGAAGGAAGGGTGGGAGAAAGTACTATATAAAGCAATGGGCACACTTGCCCATTTCAAAATATTGTGCCTAGAGATAGCCATGCAACCAGGAAATGAAGGACAGTTTTAAAAAATTACCCTTTTTTTTAGGACTTAGAATTCAGGTCAGTGAAACTCCTATTAAGGAATCTCTATAAGCTGGCCTGGGATAAAATAGGCTCTTACAGGTTGTCTAGAGACCTATTATCACCTAAATCACCTTGTAGAACAACAGTGTCCAACCTTTTGCCTTTGGCTTCCCTGGGCCACATTGGAAGAAGAAGAATTATCTCAGACCACACATAAAATATACTAATACTAACAATAGCTGATGAGCTAAAAAAAAAAAGTCACAAAAAATGTCATAATGTTTTAAAGAATTTGTGTTGGGCCTCATTTAAAGCAGTCCTACATACTTTCTAATGAAATTTTTGATGCAGCCCATGTGACAGTTAGAGATTGAATCAGATGCAGTCCCATGTAATTTATTTGTGTGAATATTTCAAGCTGATGTCTCCCAACCATCTGTATACTTTTAGGCCATTTGTCCTTGAGGAGTTTTGTGTTTAGTTAATGAGAACTCAGTGTTGTAACTCAATGAGGGGAGTTTAGATCCTACTCAAATTTAATACATTCAGAAATGAAGCATGAGTTTAAAAATTATTTCATGTTCTAGGTTTTCACTGCTCGAACTTGCCTCTCTATTAATGAAAATAATTGAGAAATTCCTATCTCCTTCCCCATCCCACTCAGTTTAGAAGACATTATTTTGCCTTAGGTCTCCAGAATTCTATTACAAATGCACAGCCTAGTAAATCACATTTCTTATTTCCTTCAAGGTATTGCGCAGCGATGCACAGCCATCAAGTACCACTTTTCTCAGCCAATCCGCTTACGAAACATCCCTTTCAATTTAACCAAGACAATACAGCAAGATGAATGGCACCTGCTTCGTGAGTATTTCTGGGAGAGGGTCAGAGGGGAGGGGAATGGTGTCTTTCTGAACAGAGCCTTCTCAGGTTTGGACTGAAAGATGCTATGCTGATCAAATGTGGGCCTCTGGGCTCGTTTGACTTGGTCAGGGGCTCAGGGAGTCATTTTACTATGCTGTGGTCACAACTCGTTTACACATCAAATGTGTGAAAAATCAGGCCCCGAGGCTTTGTGAGACAATGCAGTATATGTGTGTCTGCCCTGGTGGCATCTGTACCCAAGTGGCTTCCTGAGTCTTTTCTCTACCAAGTCATCGGGTATAAGGACCTACTTTGCCACTTTATCTTAGTAAACTCAGGAGATTATACCTTAGGTACTCTTTTGTTTTTGTTTTGTTTGTACAATATTCATTTTGGCTACTGGGTCTATCTCAGACCTTTGTATTTCTGCTAAAATATTTTTATGAGTGTATGTTGTAATTTTCTCAGAGGGTGTCTGTTACTGCTATATCTCAACAGTGGATCCTTCCCTTTTCCTCTGTCAGGAAAATGTGAAACTCTAGAAAGGATCATGCAATGTGATGCTTAAGAACGCTGATATTTACTTAAAAACAGTTGACTCATGCTGCCTGGTGAAAGATAATTCAGGAAAGCAAAAATTAGACTGAATTCTTTTCTATGTTTACTCTAATCACAGGTTGACATTGTCATTTTCCAATGAAATATGTGGCAAGGACTTCAGTGATACAATTTGGTGACTAAAGCCACCAAGCAGGACCCCATTTTCCAAGTAAATCTCTCTGTGGATCAAAAGGCTCTATTTTGAATCTCAGACATGTAAATAGGAGCTTTATTGCAGTGGTCTAATACTGTAAATATTATGATTGAGAAATTTAGGACTGGGAAAGTCATTGTTTAAAACGTGGTGTCTGTCTTAAAAGGGGGACTTCCTGAAAATTCTTTCATGCTGGCTGATGTTAAGGACCATTTCTCAGGAAATCTGAGTGTTACCAAAGCCTTCTTGTGTCTTAATTCTTTGTGAGCATGTTTGGAATTCTTTGCCTTAATCATCTGTCCAGAAAGCCACAGTTACTGGGTTTAGTCAGAATCCTAAAAAAGAACCTCATCTCTTTACTCTAAGAGTTTGTACCCTGTTGCTGCCCAGCAAGCAAGTATTTGAGCATTCTGCTTTTAAGTCTTTTTGAAGTTTTCATGGAAAGATGCTTTTAACAATCTCATGCTGAATAATAATGTAAAAACTCACAGAGCACTAGAAATAGAAGGGAAACAGATAACTCAATACAATTATATAGGAACAATGTATGGTAAATATCAGTGGTGGAGAAACTTTGCACTAAGAAAGTCATATTTGGTGATCTGTACCATGTTTATTAGAGATGCTTAACATGTCTGTACAACTGCAAATCCCATGTGGACTTTACCTGAACCTTATGCCTTTTATGGTCATAGAAAATACAACTCAAACCATAGGGAGTTTAGGAGGTTATGAGATAAAAGCTGAATTATTATTACAAGTCTGCTGCTCAGAGGTGGAAGTCTCAAAACTACTTTTATTCTTCACGTTAAACCCAGCCCCTTTAAATAAATTTTCATGGTCCCAGGCCCCTTGCTTTGTGATATCTCCACTTCCCTTTCTAGGTCGTAGTGCCCTGCTTTAATTTAGATGCTCTGAATTGGAAATGAGGAATTCCCTTAAAAGCAAGGGATGACCCACGTGTGACTACGAGCAAGAGGCAAAGCTCTCATAATTCACGTTCGAGGCGGCACCCTTAAAATGGCAAGGGGATGCAGGAACATCTAAGGAGGTGGTGGCTGCCTGGATGCTTCCACCTTAGAAGAGCAGCCCATACTTCAATTGGGGGTGGTGGTGGTGGTAAGGGTAGTGTGTGGGGCATGCCTCTTTTTTGGCTGGATGTATACATGAGTGTGCCCAGACCTGTTGACCGACCTCAGGGGCTGCAGACCTATGTTTGGGACCTATTGTTTTAGGAAGGATTATAGAAATTTAGGTAACAATTTTTAAATTGATATTGTTAAAAAAAACAAACAAGCAAAACAAAACAAAAGAAAGGAAGACAACAGAAAGAAGTAAAGATAGCAGGACAATCATAGACCCCAAAACGCAAGCACACATTTACCCAGGTTGAGGAGGGACTGTTCCCATGGATCAGGTGTCCACTGTATACCCAACTGTCAGGTTTGATCGGTCAAAAAAACACAATTTTTCTCTGAGCCAGGAACACAGCCCCTCCCCCACCTCCTAGTCCAAACCAAGGTGGGGTGTGACTACATGCACGTAGATACACTTTCACTCTGATTGCTACCCAAAAACAGCCCTCCGGTAAAAGGGAGAGGGTGATTACGAACTCTGTCTCACACGTGCACCTTGAGCCCTATTTCAGTCACCACAATTGCCTTCACTTTCTCAAAGCCTTTTTGAAAATAGGCAGGAGTAGATGTAAGTGAAAAAGAAAATAATTGGCATCTGTAGCGCTCAGGTAAAAACCATATTTCACTGTAGCTCACTTTTTAGGCTCTTTCTCCCAACTCAGATTAATTACAGCCATTTCGGTGGTGGGAACCTACATTTCTATTGCTCTTGTAAGGATAATAAAGATATTTTACAAGGCTACCTCACTGTTGGTTTACTAAGTAACTTGCTATCCACTACCCACATTGATCCTGGCTGGCATTGTCCTCTGGCCTGCTTTCTATTGGTATGGACTTCTCCATGGACTCAGTGAGGGGAGACTCTGACCTCTCAATTTTTGACATCCCATCTGTCGTCTTGTGAAATAACTGGAAACACAATGCCCTAAACCACCTACCTCGGCCCTGTCAGCCCTAAACCTGTCTACGTAATTTAATAATTTTCATAATATACAAAGCTCTTCATTCACCAGTTGCCAGGAACTTTGCTTCTTCTGCTTACAATTTGGAATGTCTGTGTTTTGAGATTAGATTTAAGAAGAATCACTGCTGGCTTCCTGGGCATGGCTGTCGCCGTCCTGCTCTGCGGCTGCATTGTGGCCATGGTCAGCTTCTTCTGGGAGGAAAGCCTGACTCAGCACGTGGCTGGCCTCCTTTTCCTCATGACAGGTACGCTGACCCCGTGGACGGTTCTCCCAGCAAAAGTGAAGGCTACTCTCAGCATGCACCTGACTTCACTTTGTTATCGCTCCATTTGTTTTGTTTTCATGTGTAAGGAAAGCAACCAGGTCATTAGGCTGTGGTGAGTAATATGGAACTTAAAGAAACAGTGTTAAAAGTGTACCCCTGATTTCTTCATTGTGGCCTGTTAGAAGGTTAGAGGAATGTCTTGGGTTTAATCTTCATATGAGTCAGCTCTGAGTTTTCTGTCCCATTTTTTTATACTGCACTCCAACCCTGGCCTGGACTCTTGGTAGACAAGGGCCATTGCTTATCCAGAGCCCTGAAGAAAGAGTGGGTGATAGATCAGCCCAGCCGATCCACGCCCCCAGACTGAAAGTCCACTCAGAGCCCATCTCTTAGTGATGCTGTCATTGGTGTCATTTTACACACAAAATATTCATGTCACTTCACAGAGAGTTTTTGAGGACTTACTGTGTACCAGGCACTGCTCTAGGAAACTAGAGACACACAATGAACAAAGCAGACAAAATGCTTCTTCATCTTTGTTTTGGGGAGATATGAACAGTAATTTATGATAGTGATGAAGGCTGTGGGGAAAATAAACACGGTGGAATAGGGGACCCAGGGAAGGCCTTGCTGAGTGAGGCAATGACTTCTGAGCTAAATCATGAGAAGCAGTGCAATGTGCTGTGGGCTCAGGAAGCCAGAAGTGCCAAGCCCTAAGGCAGGGCTGGGCTGGTGTTATTTTGAGCCACAGAAGGACAGACCATTGTCGCTGAAAGGTAGGGAAGGAAAGGATAGTACCACCTCAGATGGGAGAGGCAGGCAGTGGCTTAGATAGAAGCCACCAGAAGGTTTTAAGCAGAGAAGTGACTTGACTTTAAAGCAGATTAGAAGGGAGATGTGTAAGGACATAACTATGGGCATTTTGATTAGCAGGTGCTACGAATTAGAAGCTGAGCTGATGGCCAACACTAACTGAAGGTGACTACAGGAAAGAAATCTTTACTTCTGCTTCTTCACAAAAAATTAGTGTATTCGTGATTAGTGAGTACCAAATTAACAGTTCCACAAAGTATGCTCAGTGTCGGAACTAATATTAGTCTAGCTATGTAGCCATTTTGAATAAGCTTATTTCTCCTAACTTGGAGTTCTGTTACTCAAGTGACCACAAGTGGGTTTTTTAGTATGTCTCACGTAATGGTCACTCAAGCCCAAGTTCACTGGAGGCAGCAGCGCCCCTCTGTGGCTGATACCGTTTTCTGTCAGTCTGCCTGTCAGGACTGACAGATGGCACTTTGCGTTCTGATGTCGGTAACCAATCAGCTTAAGAAAACCAATTCACAGGCAGGGACCCTTCCTTCTGACTCCCATTCTCTCCCTTCCCACCTGTGACTAATGTGGGCCATTACTGTAGACGACCTCACAGGATGTTCAGAAGTCACATGGCATAAAACCAACTTAGATTGTCCAGATTTTGGAGAAAATATAGAGCAGCTGCCAAGACAATAGCACAGGGAGGCTAAAATTATAGTTCCTGAGGTTTGGAGGAGGATTTGAACCCTCAAGACCAGCCATAGGGTGCCTGCCAAAGGGATTCATTTAAAATTCAAATTATAGGGGAAGCCGGGATGGCTCAGTGGGTTAAGCGCTCACTTTGCAGCGCTGGGGACCGAGGATCAAGTCCCGGCCCCGGCCCGTGTGGACCCATGTGCTGAACTGGGGAGTTCCCCCAGTTCAGTTCTCTCCCTGTCTCTGTATCTCTGTATCTCTCTCTCTCTCTTTCTCTCTCTCTCTCTCTCTGTCAAAAACAATAAAAAAAAATTAAAAAAAAAGATTTAAAATTCAAATTATAGAATGAGTGGGTGAGGGCAGCAAAGATTCAGAGGACTCCTTTATGCTTCTACTAGGGCTCAGTGGTCATTAAAGATTTTCCCTATTTTCTTCCCTCCCTTTATCAGCTGAGCCCCCATTTCCCTGACTCTTGTCCCACATCAGAGAAGTGCAGATTCACGTCTTCCCACCTCGGAAAGGCCCACATCACATCCCTTGGTCAGGAAGAAGAGAGGAGCTATGAATGACGGAAACCTCATCGCAGTCCAGGCATACCCTGTTTTATTGTGCTTCACTTTATTGCACCCCACAGATGTTGATTTTCTTTATAAGTTAAAGGCAAGATCCTCCACCAGTAAAAATATGATGACTTGTTTTTTCATGATACTCTATTGCTTTGGTCAGGAACTGACCCACAGAGCATCCAAAGCTATGACTATAGCTTTTAAAGGACACATTTAATATGGGTAATACATGAATAATTTAGGATGCTCTTAGCATATAAAGCCAAGTGTTAGCAGTAAAATAAATCACAGGCCCATAGAAGCCAGGCCTAGTGAGTTTTCCCTGAGAGGCTGAGGGGCTGGCATGGTATTAAAGGATGGTTGGGGGTTCCACGTTGTGTTGACTCAGAGGAGAGCTAGGGAGGTGAGTTTCCTGAGTTAGTTGCATCTTTCCCCACTGAGCCCTTATTTATGACCCACATGTGGATTGTAATTCCAGGCCAGACTGGCTCTAAGGTCCTCAGGATTTATCATCAAAAGCTCTTGTGCAAGTGTGAAGCAAACGCAAAACAAGTAAAACAATAGCCACAATAATAAAAACACATAACAACAACACAAACCCACCCCAAATCTATAAACTTGAAGTTTGATGACCAGACCGAAAGGAAAAACAGACACAACACAGCATTGTCTTCCTTCTTGTGCTTTTGGTTGCCTAAACAACATTTTTGGAATAAAGGGAAAATTCACTTACAGATTCTACCTCCTGAAAAATTCAGTTGTTTAAATATTTTTCTTATTCTGGAGCATATATTGCCCACGTGTTTGCCTCATTAAAAAAAAAATTGTTTGCAACCATCATCACATGGAAAGTAGTCTTCTGGGCTTCTACTTAACATCATACCATAAGCATTCTCCATGTTACTACATTGCTCTTTACTCAGTTTTTAATAGCTGCATATTCTTCCATGAAGTAGTCATCTGTTCCCTTACTGTGGGACTTAGGGACATCTATTTTATTTTCTACTACCAACAATGCCTTTACATTTTCTTTGTAAACGCCGGGATAACTACAGAAATCCACTGCATGAGATAAATCAGCTGTAGGGCGTTTACATGCAGTAACAAGAAATGAGAGCCATCAGGGTTAAAAGGATTGCTTTTAATTATGCTGAAGTGTCTTCAGCAGCTCTTGTCACAGTCACTCCCACAGATTTTTGATGCTAAACTTAGCCCCTTCTAATATGCTGGAGTCTTCATTCTCCACCTGAACTTATTAACCAGTTTGGCTAATGATGTGACAGTTTTTTTGAGATGCTAAAATGGAAACTTCCAAATGATCTTTTTCATTTTGCCTTACTGCACACAGACAGTTCTTTTTTTTTTTTAAAAAGATTTATTTTTATTGTGTTTTTTTTTTTGACAGAGAGAGAGACAGATAGAGACCGGGAGAAGGAGGAGGGCCCAGAGCAGTCTCCATAGTTGACAGCATTAGTTTTCCATATAGTTTCACTCTACAGGTGGGTGCGGGCTGTGGCAGGCAGGAACGGGGCTGGGGGCCTCTCGCATGGGCCCCAGCAAGAACCGAATTGGGGGCACATCCCAGTTCAGCATATGAGTCTGCATGGGCCGGGGCTGGGATTCGATCCTTGAACCCCCAGGCTGCAAAGCAAGCACTCAACCTGCTGAGCCATCCCAGCTTCCCCATACAGACAGTTCTTGATTACCCATGGGTGTAACAATGCTGCCCACCCTCAACTCTCATCGGGAAGCCAGGTTCTGTCCTTTTTATTGCCCTCTTCTCTTCTGGAGCTTCTCAAGGGGTCCTTCAGAAGGACCGGGCAGGCCTCACATCCCCCCCAAAACTCCAAATGTAGCCTTTTGACTTCATGTCCTCTGAGGTTACACACATGGTCACAGCGGCATATGCAGAGGATGGAAGGAATACGACACTCACCTTCCAGCTGTCCACTGCTGTCCCTCATTAGAACACATTGCTTTCAGGGTACTGTGAACGAAACTCTCCATCAACATTAAAGAATGCATTCCGTTGGATGGACATAGTCATGTAATTATGATGATCATTTGTTATAAATGTAAATATTTTAAAGGGTTAATGCATTCAATGCAAACATTTTTTAAATACAATTTTTATGTCTCTGTTGTAAAGTTTTTATTATCTTGTAATATACTGGGAGTTTCAAAGGCTGGATCAAGCATGGCCCTTACCTGAGGGAGGTGCCTCATTGTCACTGGATCCATTTCCCTTCATAGGCTGTGCCCTGCCTGAATGGCCCCGGGGGGATGAGGCAGGGCCTTCAGCCAGTGTCCTGATAGCATACAGAGGAGACAGGGCCCAAGCTGCCCCAGCAAATCTCAGGAACAGTTAGCACCCACATTAGGGTGTCCATTGCTTCGCTTCAATGTATTCACATAAAAAAAGACTGCTGAAGTAGGTGGATTGCATTATCTAGGTTATCCATTGATTATGACTTAAAACTACAGATCCTTGGTGCCTGATCTGAAACCCTTGGGGCCAGGTGTGTTTTGAAATTTAGGATTTAAAGTTTTATTTTAGAAAAGTTACATGGTGCATCTATCCTATATTATCTAACACCCTAAGCAGGGTCTGAAATCAAATACATTAACATTTCTGCAGCAAAAAATATGAATATTCACACTAAGCTAGATCAATAAGGACTATAAATAGCCTTTATGTCACACTAGGTTGGGCTTTGCCTTTAAATGAGATTGCTGCACTTTCAGGAAAAGAAAAATGGATGTGTTTGGATTGAATAATTTCAGATATTGAATCTTTTATTTACTTTTTTTTTTTTTTTGGTAAATTTTTGTCTGTTATTTAGTTAAGTCAATTTAGGAATGAATTTCTTGAGCAATCTGTGTGAATAGTATAAGGCTTTAGAAATTTTTTTTTTCCTTTGGTAATTGCAAAGAGACCAGAATAATGGCAGGTCATCATTTGAAAGAGTTAAAAAAAAAAAAAAAAAAAAAATCTATGTTTATGCCTTTAGGCATTGCAGCTATGCTATTTATCAAGCAGACTAACCAGGTCATGAAGTAAGTTCTTCCTTCAGCCTTTTAAGCACATCAAAAGAGGATACTCCAAAGAGGGGGCCCAGTTTCCCTAATTATATCTTACCAGCTGGCCACAGGCACCATGAAGGTTTTAGGGAAGAAAATTAGGTTGATGATCTGGGATGGCAGCATAAATTTTCTTCTGTTTTGACCTGAAAATATCCTCTCCCTCCCTGTAATTCTATAATATCTTGGCATCTTCTAATTAAGAATATTGGCTGAAAACCTTTTAATATTTTATAAGAAAAGTAGCTGCATACAGTGCTTTTCAGAACCAGTTATTATTCACCCTTTTGAAGATGCTACAAGCTATAGCCAGGACGGAGCTTGGGCCTCAAGAACCCCTCTCCCTGGGTGCCACTAGCTGGGCTGAAGAGGATTAGTGGTGACCACAGGTAACTCCCCGCTGGTCAGGGGAGAAGCAAAAGGGAAGGAAAAGCCTGTGAAAAGAATGGGGCAGAGGGGACCTCTCTCCTTATAAATTTTCAGGAAGGACCATTCGATTAGAAACTTTGGAATGCAGGGGTGGTACCTTATCTTTCTTGTCTCCACCCCATACCTTCATTAACTAAATTGCTGCTGACAACAATGCCGCATTGTTTGACATAACTTGCTATATCAGTAAGCCCTACTGGGGGCAATCTGGGATGAATGGGTTCTTAGGTTGCAAGACCCTGTGTATTGCAGCACTCAATTTTGTTCAGTAGGTTTTGTGCTCAGTTCCATTAGTTTCTGTGTGGAACTTACAGGAAGTCTGACAGGTCTCTGCTATCTTACCCTGAGATGTGTGCTGGGAAGTGGAGTGAAAAGAACACTTGGGGTTCCTGATCACATTGGCATCAAACCAAATATGGCTGTGATCAGCAAGAACTCATTCGATGGCGCTGTCTCTAAGATAATCAGAACTGGGTCTGTGACATAGTAGATGCTTGATAAATAATTCTTGAATAACTAATTGAATAACAGTTACAATAAAAAAATCATGCTTAGTCCAATGTGTGTCACATTGAACACATAAACACTGAGTTATGTGCCCTCAAAATTCATATATTGAAATTCTGACCTGTAGTACCTCAGAATGTGACTGCATTTGGAGATAGGATCTTTAAAGAGGTAATTAAGTTAAAATGAAGTCATTGGGGTTGGCCCTAATTAGGCTGACCAGATGTACTGTTTTAAATGGGACAGAAAACAATGATACTAACCCGTTTCAAATGGTACATATGGTCAGCCTACTGACACCTTGAATTTAGCCCAGTGAGATTAGGCTGACCACATGTATTGCTTGAAAAGGGACAGTACCATTGTTTCCTGTCCTGTATAAAATGGTATGTCTGGTCAGCCTAGCTCTAATCCAATATAGTTAGTACCCTTATAAAAAAAAAAATTGGACACAGTTACAGAGGAGGAACTATGTGTATGTGAAGGCACAGGGAGAAGATAGCTATCTCCAAGTCAAAGAAAGAGGCCTCAGAATAAACCAACCCTGCCCTCACCTTGATCTCAAACTTCTAGCCTCCAAAATTGTGAGAGCACCAATTTATGTTGTTTCATCCACCCTGTCGGTGGTACTTTGTTAGGCAGCCCTGGCAAACTAATACACATGAGTACTGTAAGATGTGCATATGCAACTAAAATGGAATTCCACAGTATCAAATTCGACCTAAGACTAATAATCCAGCTACAACAAAGATGGTTTGAAAGGAGGAACTGGAAAGGAGGAACTCTTAGATATTCTACTCTCTTTTGTTCATCTTTGTTTTCTTCTCACTCAGAATGACTCCAAAAGCATCTTGGAAGGAGAAAAAAATGTCACTGAAGGGCCATGTTTATGGGCTCAGAGTAACTCTTCATCACCATCAGCTGAGCGAGTGAAGGCAGAAGGAAAAGTAGGGATTCATCAAGGTTTGATGAGTGCCTTATTCTAAAAAGAACTTAAGTGGCACAGAGATGATAAAATAAATGCAAATAAATCACAACAGTTAGACAAAGGAACAATCAGGTTTGCAAGACTAATGGATCCAAGGGTGAAATTAGCAAAAAAAGCATGCCATCAAGTCCTCGACTGCTGCTTATGGTGGGCCGCTCATTTAGTTTTAGGAAATTTCAGATTTCTGGCACTGGTTCAAAGAAAGACATTTTAGTAGTGACATCATTTGCAGTGTCCATGAGGTAAGCACACACCAAGTACCTGGGAAAAGCACAACCCTTCATGACACAGAGACAGAGAAAATCAACCTCCTGGTTAAATCCTCAGCTTAGATAATTTCTGATCTTCCTCCTCAATTTAGTGTGAACCAGTGGTATTATGCTACACTTCATTTCACCAAAAGGAATTTTATGGAGTTGGCAGGGGAGAGGTAATAATAATATCAATATGTAGTATAAAATCAAAGGGAGTATATGCAGAAAGAGATATCCAAGGGACTTGATGTTTATTTAGTGACAGAATGCCACACATGAGATTCATTAGGAAGTTTTGGGAAAGTTTCTTGCTCTATGTCATATTTTGGGATAACAGAAAAAAATTGATACTGTAGGGGACTTCAGTAATCAAGTCCCTCAATTTTGCCCCCCTAGATAAAAAGTCTGAGGCTCAGCTAGACTGGGTAAGTTCAAGGTCACAAAGTGATTAGTAGTAGATCTGGGGACCAAAATACATATTTTCTGCATCTCAGCCCAATGCATTTGGACATCAAAGGATGCTTAAAAGTCTGTTTGAACTCAGGCTTTCAGAGGTCATTAAGAACACGTTATTTGTAAAAAGCCTTGCTTTTAGGCAGGCATTCGGCTGTGTGCAGATAGTAAAATGAAGAATGGAGTTGTTTTTTCTGTGAACAGGCCATTTTTCTATTATTATTTTGTACCTGTTGATACTCCAGAGATCATTTTTTCTAAGTGCCTTATTGTTCTATTTCCAGCATTCGTTAGAAGGACCTTGTTATGTATAAACACTGTCTTTATTTTGGTGCCAGTGAAAACATTCATGTAGATGTAAGAACATTTGCTCTTCACAAGGTTTGAAAAGATCAGAGGAGTTTTCTTTTTTGATTGGTTCAATCCTTTATGAAAGAATTATTTCCATCATGATCTTTCTTTGGAGAACTCAAAGTAATATGTTTACCATTATAATCTGAAGCAAGAAATTGGAAGACAAGAGTTTATTCTTTTTAGAAAAGCAGAATCACTCTAGAATTTAAAACCAGAATTGGGCAAAGAGTAGGAAACATCAAATTATCTCAGAGTAAGTGTCTTTTTAATTTAAAACACTTCTCTTCTAAATGTACATTTGGAAAAGGATTCGGGCGATGTGTTCTTACGTGATTTGAGTGGAGGTAAAACTCCAGCACTTAAAATTGGCATTAAGGTGATCTTTGTTTCCTCAAAATCGCTGCCTGCTCTTTGTTTTTCTGGTAGTGTTACTGATTGCCAAAGTGCTATTAAAAAGAGGGGGTGTCTGTTGCGTTGAGCCCCCTCTTTTCAGTTCCCAAATCTGTGTCTCTGTTTACTATGGAGAGGCTGCATAAATCCCTATGGTTACCAAAGCAATTCTCTAGCAGATAGGTGCAACCTTCAGTGTACACAGGAATAAACCTAAGCACGAAGAAGAGATGTGCAGGATGCAGAACAGAAGTGGACATTCCGATGTCACTGGAGGCAGGTTTCTGTTTTCGGTACCTGTCTTCAGCTTAGCAACAGCCTTATTGTGTTGGGGTCTGGATGAGAAAGAGCATCCTTGGGGGGCCTTTGTGGCTGAGCAGAAGCATGTACCTCCTTGGAGCACAACTTGAGTACTAAAAATCCTGTGTTTGGGGCCTTTTTACCAGAGTCCCAGTTTTAGTGTTCTGGAAAGACTACATAGATGTGTTGGTATAAAAGAGTAAAATTTTGACTCTTTCCACTTTATGTCACTAAATTGTCTACATTTTTTGTGGTTGAAATATATGATCTCCCGATATTACATTTAACATGAATTCTAACTTCCTGGATTTAATTTATATTACTTAAAAGTTTTTATTCATTTGTTAAAAAATAAAACAAACAAAAAACAAACAAACAAAAAACCCCACAATTTGTTGAGGTCTTAGTATATACCAGGCTCTGTGCCTTAAAAATCACTTGTAAAAAATCATTTAATATATTATTTACAGGCAGCATGATAAATACTAATGATAATGATAATTTTAAAAAGCAGACTTTGTATAATTGCAACTATATAGAGATGTGTCAAATTAGGTATAGAATAAAGGGAAATGAAGATTCTTTTGTATTAGGTTTGAGTGATTATTGAAGATTTTTTCCCTTAAAAATAGTTAGAATTTTTATTGTTTCTTTAATAATAAAAAACAAATACCAATTTAAATACATCTATTATTCAAGCAAGATAATTCTGAATAATTCAAGTTATCAGAATCTTCCCGTGTTCTTCACTCCTGTATCTCCAGTACCTAACTTACAGTCTGACACACACAGTTTTTGCTAATGTTTGTTGAAGGAAGTAATTCAAGTTAAAGAATTATGGATCTTTTATTAATTTGGAGTGATCACCTCATCGGTTGATCTGATTTTCACAAAGGCTTACCTGGCATTTGCCTGTAGGCAAAACTGTAACTGATCATTCTGTTCTTGTGTATTATTTACAGGAATATTTTGCACCATTTCCCTCTGCACTTATGCTGCCAGCATCTCCTATGATTTGAACCGGCTCCCGAAGCTAATTTACAGCCTGCCTGGTGATGTGGAACATGGCTACAGCTGGTCTATCTTTTGTGCCTGGTGCAGTTTAGGCTTTATTGTGGCAGCTGGAGGCCTCTGCATCGCTTACCCACTTATTAGCCGGACCAAGATTGCACATCTAAAGTCTGGCAGGGACTCCATGGTATGACTGTCCGCATTCAAGTTCACTGCTTGGTGGCCTGTCCACAGGGCGGAGTTTGCTTCAGGATCCCAAGCACAAATCAGTCTTTCACATTCCAACCTGTTGCCTGCCAGCCCTTTCTGGATGACTGATGGAAAAATCATGCAAAACCTCCATACCTTTCTAAGGACAAGACTCCTGTGGATTCAAGTGCTTTAATGACTATTTATGCTTCGACTGTGAGAAATAGGGAGCAGTGCCATGGAACATTTCTAGGTTTAGGAAAAACAGAAATTGTAATGGAAAAATTTGTATGATTGCCATTTATTTCAGTAAGTTTGTATATAACAATTACCTGAGAGTTGTTTCTATTTGCAAAAGGATTCATAACAAAGCAAGTCTAATGTTCTTGTCGTTGCACCATGCTTGTTACATTTTAATGCAGCATCTTCAGAACTTGTCCTAATGGTGTCTCATTGTGTCAGCACCAAACATTTGTTCTTGTGGGTGTTCTATTGTCACAGAAAGATTCTTCTTCTGTTGCCTTATTTATTTATTTTTTAATTGAAGTCTCTTCTCCATCTTTTTAATGGAATCAAAATCACAAGAAAAACAGATCAACCATGTAAGAGCTAAGCCGTGACACTATGCAGTATTGTTTGAAGTCCTGTCTGTCCTTCAACCTCTGTCTCTTTATATTAACTGGTTTCTGCATTAAATGACTGCCCCCTTGTTAATCTGAGTGTGTTTTCCTATGTTTCAGCTGTGATAAAAGGTCTCTCTAGCCACAGGAAAGGACAACCCTGTGTTAATAAGGCTATTAGTAAGCCTTACTAATTGCTTTGTTTCATTTAGATTGGTCATTATTATTTATCTCTTGTAGCAAAAGATAACCCACTTGCTATTAAAAAAAAGATACCATTTTCAAAAATTTTTCACAACTTACCATAGTATTTCAAATCTCTCTCTCTCCCCCCTCCCCCCCCCGCCCCTTCCTCCCTTCCTCCCTCCCTTTCTTATTTTCTTTACCATCTGCCTGGTATTTAGCCAGTAATAAGGATACATGTTCTCTACCCTTCTTCTTGGAATTCCTGGGCCAGTGGGTTTCAACCTTGGCTTCCCATTAGCAGCATCTGTACCTGAGGTCTTCAACCATACCTGAATGGAACCTCACCCCAGACCAACTGACTCAGAATGTCTGCAGCTGGGCCTGAGTTTGAGTGCGTTTGAAGGGAAAAAAGAAAACAAACAAAACATTCCAATGGGCAGCAGGGACAGTAGGCGGCTGCTCCAGGCCGGAGCTGCTGTTATGTCCCCAGCAGCTAACATTTATTTAGCTCTCACTACAGGCCAGTAAGGGCTATGTTTTTTCCAGGTGTAATTTCATTTACTCCTCTCCACAGCTCTCTGAGGTAGGTGCTATTATTCCATTTTCTTGCTAAGGAAGCTGAGGATCAGACTCCGAATGCTTGCTTCGTTGTTTTCTCAAGCCTTTTCTGGTGTGTGGATGGATATAGGACAAAAGTTAAAATCTTTCCATTGTATTTCCTTATTTTTAAATGGAAGGGGAGCACCAGTTCTCTTCCAAGCTTTTCCTTTTAACTCCAACATTATCCTCTATTATACACACACTGTGTAATAAAAATGCTCTTTAAAATAGAAGATGGCATACCAAGAAGTAAGACACTGTTGCAGGTTTTAATTTTACAAAAGATGTATTTTTTTCTTCATTATAAAAACTAATGTGGTACTCATAAAAGGATAATGATAATATATGTCTCCCCCACCCCCCAATAAAGGCTGATTCTCAAGTGACAGTGTCCATTTATGGTTATGGAAGCCTTTTGGAAGAGGTTAGATGATTCCAGAGAGCACATGAGTTCTCGCCAAGGCCTATGGGTATAACCCCTGGCAATCTTTCAGGACTGCCAGGGGATAAACCCATCCCTCTGGATGGAGCAATTATTTTTATTTATTACTTATGTGGAAAGTTCTCAAAGCAGGCATGCTGTTTCTTTGAAGTCTCCTTTATAGATCCCCATAAGATGTCAAGGCTCTTGAGCATTTATATTCCAACCACCAAAGCATTGTCTGAGTGGGTGACTTTTGAAGTTTCTGAGAAGCTTCCTAGGGATTTGAAGTGAGGATGGAAGAAAGCTTCAGAGTGACAGAAGGTTGAAGGGTTCACACAACAGAAAGAATTGCCCGGAAGCGGGAGAAGTTCAGTTAGGATCGAAACGTGTGCTGACAAGAACAAGAGCCTCGTAGGTTTCCAGCCCAAGTGAGCTCAGAGCAAGGAGCAACATGCTCAAGGTTCCTTGCTTTCTATTTACTGTCACAGGTGTGTGAGCCATTGCTGCCAAAGCTGGGCATTTGGCCCCTAGTCCTTGGGCTTTTCTCTTAGGAGTATTTTCTTAGTTGGCTTGTGAATGAAGAATGATTGAAATGGCCGTACAGTAATACTGTGTGGGATAGAATAATTTATTGAGATAATTGGTTTTTTCTCCCTAGGTTCTCTCTGTCCCACCTCTCCATGCCTATCGCTGGGCTGTATTTCTTTGCTGGGGGCTTTTTGCAGAACAGAAGGCACAGCTAGCTGAGCTCACTGTTGTTGAGGATCAGTGGGCCCAGGAGGGAGTGGCCTGAGGACAGACTTTGTGGGCTAGAAATGCTCAAGGGCAGCCCAGAGAGTGGAAAGAAGAAAGGATAGCAACCGCATGATTAGCTGGGCCACATGCTCCCTGAAAGTATCAGGACCTCATTGAGGATGGCTGTGTGGCTTGTCCAGGGATACTAAGAACCTTTGGTACAGTGGCTTTCATGTCGTGACCATGAGCAGCAGAACCACTGGGCTGGGAGAGATTGAGCCTTGAAATAATGGGCTTCTCAGTGGTAGCCAGTCTGATCCTTGGAAGGCCCATTGTCACTGACACAACTAACTGTGTGTGTGTGTCCCAATAACAACTGAGGGCAAATCAACTTCCTTCCCTTCCCTATCCAGCAAGATAAGGCTTTGAATAGAAAGTGGATTTACAAAACACCTGGGACTATAAATTAAGAATCATGTCCATTTGTCATCTATAGATATTTACAAGAAAAGAGGGCTTTACCCAAAATCTTGATGGGGTAACCATAGGCCCTACAGGACCTTCCTTTTAACAATACTATCCTTGGTTTATTTGCAATATTACAACCATTGCTGCCCACTCCAAGTGAACCCTAACCCCTCCTTTGGAGCATTGTGGACCCTGATAATTAAGAGTCCAGGATGTGGAAAACTTGTCTATAACACTCATTATACCTTTCAGCAAGTATTTATTGAATGCCTACTATGTGCCAAGCACTCACTATTCAATGAAGCAAAATAGATAAAGGTTCTTCTCCTTGTGAAGCTTATGCTCTCAAGATGCTCTAAAATACAAGTAAAAACATTAAAGTCACTCTTTTAAGCCCTAAATGATTTCATAAACCCAGGATTACAGTAATTTAATAGTTATTAAAATAAGCTTTAAAATTGCATTTTCATTGTACATTTTACTTCATATCATTATATTTGAATATATCCTCAGAAACAAAAAGTACATTATAAACTTATTTATTTATTTATTTTTTGCCTCTTACAGTTTTCCCATTTAAAACTTAAATCTGAGAATAAAAATAGTGTGCACACAGGTAAGCCTCAGTTACCTGAGCTAAGGACAGAGAGGAACCTGGAATCCTGGAGACTCAGAAGGCCACAAGGTCGAGAGAAGTGACCCAAGGGAGACCAGTGCATGCAGGATGCTAATGTCGCCAGTTCACTGCCTCCAGGGCTTTGCTCAGGCTGTTTCCTCCACTGAGGTCGCCTGCTCCTCTTCCTGGCTAGTGCTAACCTTCCCTTGTGCCTCAGCTTCAACAGAGCACTCCCAGAAGCTGGCCTTAAACATGCTACCCTGCTTTAACCCCTTTACCGACCAGTTACATTCTGCATGCTAATCACCTGTTCACCTCTAACTGGATCAAAGACTCTTGTGAGGTGGAAACTGTCTTATTCATGTTTTGTCTCCAATGCTGAGCCCTGAAAAATAGTAGGTGCTCATATATGTTTACAGAATAAATGCATGAATTCAGAGTCACAAAGGTAAACTCTCATCTTTCCTGGACAGAATGGACTCCCTTAACACCAATTTTAGGGAGCCCATAAAAATATATACCGTGGTATAATAGGCCAAATGGAATGAGAATATAGCTTGGCAAGCAAGTAAGCCTTATTAGAATAATTAAAGGGACTATTAACCTAAACTAACCCAGATATAAGTTGAAATGTGTTATGAACTAAGTACTATGGAACATTTATTTGATGGCTCAAATCGTATTAAGTTAGTAACTTCAATATGGCTTTCCACCTCAATTTAAAGTGTTCTCATTTGTGTGCAGGTATGCTTAAATCTCTAATTAGAATGCTAAAAGGACTGCTTCAAAAATGACTTTCTTTAAGTACAAATTGGTATACTGACCAAGAACCTTTTAAAATTGAATAATTTGACTTCCCCTCAGGGGTGGCGAACCTTTTGGCGATTGAGTGCCAAAGTTTATGAAATAAGAGTATACTCGCTCGACTCGCGTGCCAACCCATCGAGTGAGATAGAGGTATTGATTATTTTTATTATTTTTATAAGAGCATTAACAATAGTTTTTAAAATGGTATTCACAGCTCCGCATGCCGAAATAATTGCTCCGCGTGCCACTTTGGGCACACGTGCTGTAGGTTCGCCACCCCCGCTCTAGGGCCTTGTCCTTTGACCAGAAGAAGAAGTTCTTTCTTCTTGCTGCAGGACAACCACCAATGCTTGAAGATGCTCAGGGCACCCCATTGCATATGGGGAACCTGACTCTCCAGTGTATTTCCTCTCTGTATACAACCTATATTGTGCCAGTGTTCAAAGTGCAATTTTCAATTAGCCTAAAACCTATTAGAATATATCTTCTTGAAGTTTCCTTAGAGGAAAACAAATTGGTTAGCTATACAACAATTTACTATCTTTATTTCCTATTTTTCCACCATCTGCATGTACGTACTATTAAATATTGCCTGCCATGTGTAAGGTCTTGGGCTACACACGGGCCTCTCTCAGGTCCTCTCTTAGGCCCCCTCTGCAGACTGGAATGGAGAGGAAGGAGCCTGAGTCTGGAGTGGTGAGAGCAAGGGGGCAGTGGAGAAAGCAAGATTGCCGAGGTAGGCAGAGCTTTGCTGGCTGCCCTAGGGAGTTTTAGTCTGGCAATTGAAAGCAATGAAGTACTTAAAGGACATGTGATCTGATTTCCACTTTAAGAATGTCAGTGTTGTACTGGATGGAGAATGGATTGGAAGTAGGCCAAGACTGAAAGCGGGGAAGCCAGTTGAAAGGAGGGTGTTGCAGGAGTCCAGGCAACACAGCAGTGGCCAGGACCAAGAGGGTGGCAATAAAGACGGAGGTCAGTGGGCAGATATATTTTAGAGACTGAATTGATAAGATTTACTGGTAAATTGGATGAAGGGGAGGGGAAGGAAGGGGCATTATCAAAGATGACAACTAAGCAATTTTTAGAGCTAGGTTATTTACTAAGGATACTATGGCTCCTGTAACATAAAGTAGATAAGATAATTAGAAAAAAGAGGGAAAAAATATGAAGTTTCATGGTAAATCCAATGTCATAAATGATGGCATTTATCCTTAACTGAATGGAACCCAGGATTGAAAAGCTGCTGTTGAGAATATGGTCCAATGACCCTAATGCTCCTTCAGTCTATTTGATTCAACTACTAGCTTCATCCTCTTTGATTTCTAATTGTTTTCCAGAAGCTGCCTCTAGCAGGGTTGGCACATAGGACTTGGTTTGAGTGTGAACTTGGTCAATTAATGGTGACTGGGAAGATTTCAATCCAGGCACAAGGGAAAAGAGCATAATGACTCCGAGTGAATGGGAAAGGCAGATGTCACACATTGACCATCCCCTAGCTTAAATCCCACCAGATAGACTATTGGCATGTTTCCATTAAGCCCCAGTCACATCTTAGGGCTGGCATTGCTGACATTCATAAGATGCACAAACCCCTGTCCCATGGTCTACTCATTTTGAATGGCCATGACTGACGATGCTACCACCTTGAGCATGGGATGGGTTGTAAAGATGCACAAGCTGGACCCTCAGGCTCTTAGGAAATGTTCTAAACTAGCTACACAGGACCGGAGAGGTAAATTCTCTCACTATCTTCATAGATGTGGGGTGCCTCCTCTGGGGATTCTGGAAAGTGCATGGAAGCCTTGCTACAGCTAGGGTTCATGGAGGCTCTGCTAGACCTTGGGAAGAAGGGACTGGGACTCATGGACTGTGCCCCCAGAATACAGTGGGTCCTTCACAGTCACACTCAGATGGCAAGCTTGGGAACTTGAATCACAAAATACTTAAAAAAAATGTATTTTTATGAAAAGTAGAGCTAACAGACAATATTACCGGTATATTAGTTTCAGGGGTATACCATAGTTAAGCAATATTTATATACCAAAAACAGTGATCCCCATGATGAATCCAGCAACCGTCTGACACCATATCACACTCTCACAATATTCCTGACTATCTTCCCCACTCTGTGTATTACGTCCCCATGGCTTATTTGTTTTATACCTGGAAATGTGGACCTCTTACACCCCTTTACCTTTTCTGCCCTTTTTAAAATTTTCAATCACAGTTAACATTCACATTATTTTATATTAAAATAGGTGTACAGCATATTGGTTAGACATTTATATAATTTCAGAAGTGACCCCCCTGACTAGTCTAGTACCCACTTGGCACTATACATAGTTAAGTATTACTATAATATTGACTATGTTCCCTGTGCTTTACTTCACGTACCCATGACTATTTTGTAACTATGAATTGGTACTTCATCCCTTCCCCTTGTTTACCCTGCTCCCAAGCCTCTTCCATCTGTCACCCTGATAAAGTATACATCTGACACCATACATACTTATTACAATATTATTGACCATATTCCTTATGCTATACCCCACATCCCCACAGCTACTTCGTAACAACCAATTTGCACCTCTTAATCTCTTCCTCTTTTTTCACCCACACCCGAACACCCTCCTATCAAGATGTTTTTTGTATCTCTGAGTTTGTTTCTGTTTCGTTGGTTAATTTTGTTTTTTAGATGTCACATATAAGTGAAATCGCATTGCATCTACCTTTCTCAATCTGATGCTGCACTCAGCACAGCGTCCTTCTGGTCCAGCCATGCTGATGCAGATGGCAAGAACCCATTCCCTTCCATGGCTAGCAATATTCCATTGTATGGAGGAGGGCTGTCTGGAAAAATTCCAGCCGTTGTCCATATAGTGAGGAGGGTTTCATGGCTGGATACTTCCTGGAGAGCCCTCATGTGCACTGTCTCCTCTTCATCCACTCTTCCATCGGCAGACACCCAGGATGCCTCCACATCTTGGCCATTGTAAACAAAGCTGCAAAAAACATAGGGGTGCACATGTCCCCTCAAAGTAGCATTTTGGGTTTCTTCAGATAAATACCCAAAAGTGGATTACTGGGTCCTTCTTTGTCTCTTCATATAGCCTTTGTTTTAAATAAGTCTATTTTGTCTAGGATAAGTATTGCTACCCCAGCAGGCCTCAGAGTTTTTGTTTGTTTGCTTCCATTTTCATGGAACAACTTTCTATCTTTTTACTTTCTGTCCCTGTGTCTTTCAGTTGGAAATGAGTCTCTCTCTCTCTTTTTTTAAGATTTATTTTTATTGTTTTTGACAGAGAGACAGAGACAGAGAGAAGGGGGAGGGCCCAGAGCAGTCTCCATTGCTTTACGTCATCCGTTTTCCACATGGTTTTGTTCCACACAGGAGGGCGGGCCGAGCAGGGCAGGAACCAGGCGGGGAGCCTCCCGCATGGGAGGCACACCCCCTCGAGCCGGGGGCCCAACGGGGGTGGGGGCGAGAACTGAACTCAGGGGGTCGGGGAGGGGGGAAGCATACTCCAGTTCATCATATAGGTCTACAAAAAATACTCTACATGGGCGAGGGCCAGGATTCAATCCTCGGTCCCCGGGGCTGCAAAGTGAACACTTAACCCACTGAGCCATCCCGGCTTCCCTGAAATGAGTCTCTTGTAGGCAGCATATGTAATGGTTTTATTTTCTTATTTATTCAGCCCTCCTCTGTGTTTTTGATTAGAGCATTTAATCTATTTACATTGAAGGTAATTGTTGATAGATATGGCTATTACCATTTTATTATTCATAATTATGATTTTCTTTTTCTGTTTTAAAGAAGTCCCTCTAACAGTCCTTGTAATACTGGTTTGGTGGTGATGAACTCCTTTAGCTTTTTCTTGTCTGAGAAGCACTTTATTTGTTCTTCATTTTTAAATGATAGGTTTGCTGGGTAGAGTTCCCTTGGTTGTAGCTCCTTGTTTTTCATCACATTGAATAATTTGTGCCAATCCTTTCTGTCTTGCAAAGCTTTTAAATTAGCTGATAATCTTATGAGTGTTTTCTTATAAGTTACTAGTTGCCTTTCTATTGCGTTTAGGATTCTCTATCTTTAAACTTTGCCATTTTAGTTACGATGTATTTTTGTGTGGGCCTCTTTGTGTTCATCTTGTCTGGGACTCTGTGCTTCAGGGACTTGTGTGTCTATTTCCTTCCCCAGGTGAGGACAATTTTTCTCATTATTTCTTCAAATAGGCTCTCTATCTCTTGCTCCTTCTCTCTTCGCCTTCTGGTACTCCTCTGATGCAAACATTGTTATGTTTGATGTTGTTCCAGAGGTCTCTCAAACTATCAACAGGCTCTGGTGCCTGTTCAGATCTCCCTTTGTGCTGCTTGTGGGCAGTGTTCTGCTGTGGTTTGAAGCCATCCACCAAGAATGTTAGTTCTGGGGCCTCTTGGAAGAGAATCCAGTGCAGGCCCAAGTCACCCACTGTCTGTGACTGACGTGAGACTACCTGGTAGGGGCTACAAAGGGATCCATGGTTGTTTGCTGCTTTTAATAAACCTGGAGGTGCATGGGAGAGGCCACATCGGGGACAGAGAGCAGCTATCATCAGTACTGGGCCTGGAGTAGCGCCATAGGAAGCTGGTAAACTCTGAGGCCTGATGCCACCTGCTGGCCCCTGTAAGATTCACCTGCTGATAAAGCCCTGAGTGATATGGAGTTAGGTGTGGTGGGTCAGCAGGATAGAGCGAGTGGAACTCACCAGGCCAATCAGATTCAGATTTGGACATTGGGGGCAGGTTCAACACAGGAAAGATGGTGCCTGCCCTCAGGGCTACACCAAGGGAGGACCCCACAGAGGGAAAATGGTGACTGCCCTCAATCTCTCACCTCAAAGCCACACACTTTGGTCTGATTCTTGTATGCCTCTGATGCACCCCGAGTCACTGTCCTTCTGCCAACGCCTGGGGTGAGTGCCCATGATGAAGTAAGTCTGTGGGTGGGCTTTTTAAGGGGAAGTCTAGTTTACTGCAGCCTTCCATTCCACCTGAACAGTTGGAATCCCCATTGTTTCTCACAGCCAGAAGTTGTTGGGGCTCTTCCTTCCAGCACTAATACTCTGGGCTGGGGAGTGTGGTATGGGGCTGGGGTCCCTTGCTCATCTAGAAGGAATCTCCATATCTGAAATATTTCTCCAGAATCTCAACTGCCACACAGAGGTCTGGGGTCAGCCCATTTTGTGTCTCCACTCCTTTTACCAGTATTGGTGTGGTTCTTCTTTATATTCTTAGTTACAAAACTTCTGTTCAGCTAGACTTCAGATGGTTCTCCAGGTTGATTGTTCTAAATTTATTTGGAATTTTCATGCGTTCATGGAAGGAAACAGGCAGTGTTTATCAACTCCACTATCTTTTTCTAAAAATGATTTGATTGTTTTGGGAGAAGGTGAAAAAGAGAGAGGAGTGGGGAGGGCCCAGAGCAGTCTCCACAGCTATACATCATTAGTTGTAACATGGTTTCATTTCACACAGGTGGATGTGGGTCTACACAAGGTGGGAACTGAACTGGGGGCCTTCCCTAGGGGAGGAGAGAACCTTCACCACCATCCCAGTTGTTATCAGCTGGGCCACAGTTCAGCATATGGGTTTGCATGAGCAGGCCCGGGATTCAATCCCTGGACCTCGGGGTTGCAAGGCAAGCACTCAACCTGCTGAGCTATCCCGGCATCTCCTACTCTACCATCTTGAATCTCTCTATAAAACACTTTATTTTTATCCCCATGGCTTTGTCTGTCAGGTTGACTGTGATGAGCACATAAGTACCTGCTTTAGAAACTTGGCCACACCTGAACCTAACTTGACTCAGCTATGGTTTCAGTGGCTTCAAATTCCCCACATGTAATTCACATCACATCTCATCATACCAATTAGAGATGTTAAGCATAAGAACACAAAAGAAATCCCCAGACCTGCATTAATTGTTAAGTTTTTTTCATTTCTCCCTGAGCCTCTGGTTTTCCGTTTGTTAATTCTGGACTCTACTGTGTGCTTAGAAAATAAAAAATTATATCTCTTTTAAAGCACTTGATTCTAAGAAGATAGTGCTACAGTCCCATTCCAGTCAATTCCTAGGGCTCCTTTATTCTCGTGAAGGTTAGATACAAATGAGTGGAAAACTCTGATTATCAAATACTCCCTAGTTTTGTTTTTTGGCATTGATGGGACACCAAAGGGGCCGACTCAGGGTTTCCTCCATGACTATTTCAAGCCATGCTTTTACAAACACTCCTACTTTATAGATGGAGAAACGAAGTCTCTTAGAGGTTAAATAACCCTAAGGTACTAAGCGGCAGAGCCAAGATTTAGATATGTCCAACCCGCATGTGGCCTAGGACGGCTTTGAATGTGGACTCATAAACTGTCTTAAAACATTATGAGGCTTTTCTTTTTGCAATTTTTTTTTTTTAAAGCTCATCAGTTATCATTACTGTTAGTGTATTTTATATGTAGCCCAGAACAGTTCTTCCAATGTGGCCCAGGGAAGTCAAAAGGTTGGATGCCCCTGCTTTAGATTATCGCCTGCTCACTCCACTGTCATTACTCTTTCTGCTCTCTTTGCTTTCTCAGGTAAATGATGTAGATCATTTACCCAAGACCCAGCACAAACACCAATAGTGCATTTTAAACCATATCTGAGTTTATTTCTAAACATTTTATACATCTAGATAGGTTCATATTCCTCTGTTTTTCATGGTTCCCCTTAGAGGTTATTGCTCAGCAGTTTTTAATCAAGCTGTTGCATTTCTAAACCAGAGCACATACTGCCCTTTGTAATTCTGTAAAGGATGCCAGACCTATTTTTCTAAGCACAGAACTCCTTACATGACTGACCTTCAGAAGACCCCATACTCAGCAGTAGCCTAAAGGTATGACAGAAATTTTAATTAACTTCTTGGCACTCCCCCTCCCGAGAATTTTGGGAAATTCCCATGTCACCAGGGCTGCTCCTACATTAATATTTAAGTGGGTAAGTCCTCCTTACTTTGTCCTGTGAAAGCATTCCCAGTGGCTTTTTGAAAATTATTACATGAAAGCAATTATTTAAAAAAGGGAGGCTAGATAGCTTCATTGTTAGGGATAAAATGGGAACTCAGAGACTCATGAATTTTAGTTCTTGTTTCGTGACTGTCTTGATGTGTGGCCCTGAAAGTTGGTCATCACTTCTGATCCTCTGGAGACGTTCAGGAGCTGATGTGGTTTCCAGGGACCTTGGCAATAACCATACATCTAAGAAGCCCACGGAATACTTTGAACACCTTCTATATATTTTTTATTTTCTTGAACCAAGTTGAACATAAACTAATCTTAGAAAACATAGCATGTAAAGTACACAAACAATGTAATAAAGCCATCTGATGTTGAGTCAATGCAAGGACATCTTTCCATTTTCTATCATTAGGGAGAGTGCCTCATTCTATATTTTTTCTTTGAGAGATTGGTTGCTATGCAGTTACTTAACAAAACAAAACCCCAAGACAGCCTTGGGAAGTATATTGAAGACACAGATTGAGCATTAATCCAAGATCTCTCAGCTTGTCTCTAGCATGATGTCTAACTCTCCAGCAGATGAGCTAACTAGGTTCTGACGTTGACATATCTGAGTATTCATATTCTTGGGATGTGTCGATGGAGCATCAGCCTCTGCTTTATATGCCTCTGCTGTGACTACAGTAAATCACTATCTTGCCAACATGTTTCTCAAATAAAATGGACTGGGGAATTGAAATTAAATCAGCTGTGAAAGGTAATCTGGGGGAGATAAGACAAGTGATTAATTCATTATTGATTCAAAGGATAAGCCAGTTCTTAAACAAAAAAAAATTCCAAATAAAGTAACAGTTTAAAGAGTGTTGTTCACAGCAAAGGGGAATCGTTTTCAAGAGAACTGACGTGGAGGTGAGGGAAGGAAGAGGGGAAACCTGAGTGAGGCGGTCTGAGGGGCAGAGAGCCCTGTGGAGCTATGTGGAGTGGGATGTACAGTCACCATCTTTTCATCAACTTGTCAAGAAAACCAAAAACCATTTACTGCAGGGAGCCAGATCAGTGAAGAATCCAATGGGTTAAGATGAAATTTAGTACAATTTCATTACTTTTTAAAGCAATCAGCCTGTGGGTCTGTGATACGCCTACATAATCAAGAAGGGTGTCAGAAAATGTCAAGCTTTTACCTAGTAACGACTGAGCAACTGGCTCTGTACCGCGTGATTTCATACATTCTAATGTCATGAAGAAAAAGTAGGGAAAAAATATTCCTTCAGGCAATAACAGTTGAAACATTTTTTTCTTTTTTCCTTTCTGACATTGGAATACATGAATATGGTCAAAGCAAGGGGAAACTCAGTCTAGCATCCTGGGACTTTCTGGCTCTGTTCACCTGGTTGGCAGGTGATTGTGAAAAATAATTTGCATGTGGTTATTTATCAGAGCTATATTGAGCACCTACTGTATGCCAGAGACTGACTTCAGTACCAGGGATAATCAGTGAACAAAGCACCAAGACTTTTCCTTCAAGAGTTGTCACTGTAATGTGGAGAGACAGACAATAAGCAAACATGTCACTTGTGGTGATGATAGATTCTATAAAGAGAAATAGAGACATCTAGGAGAACAGGGTGTGAAGAGTGAGGGGTGGCTCATTTAGCTAGGGAGGCCAGGGATGGTCTTGCTAATATGGGAACATCTGAGCAGAAAGCCTGAGCAATACTGATGTGTGAGGAAATGCTCAGCAGAGAGGGGACCACAAGTACCAAGGCCTGAGATGGGACTGAACTTTGCATTTATTAGGGACATCTGGGGCAGAATAAAAGGTACAGTGTTGGAGACAAAATTATAGGGGTACCAGAGCCCAGATGAAGACTTTAGGTTTTGTTCTGAGTAAAATGAAAACTCATTGGAGGGTTTTGAGCAGGAGACTGATATAATCGGACTTACATAGAAGCAAAACCCCCAAACCTTGGGCCCGGTGAATTAATTTTTCTTGGTTCCCAGGTTAATACCCAGAGGACAGTACTGGGTATTGCGAGCACCTTGAAGGAATATATGGTTAATATGTCCACTCTTCCAAGGTGAACTCAATCTCAGTGTAGACATCTCAAGGGCAGGAGTCACAAAAGGGCAGCTAGAAGGATGGCAACTACATAGTAGAAATAATGTGTAAAGGAGAGGGGGGGCAGGCAGGGAGGGGACCTGGAGTAATTGCTCCCATTTATTACACCCTTGAGAAGGCAGTTACTGCTGAAGGAACTTGATGAAAGCTGACAATATTAAATGATTGTGGCATTCACATGGCAAAATTATACTGCAGATCTCCCGATTCTCTTGAATGAGCTTGTCTGATTTACAGCTAAGCTCTTCATGTACCTGGGCCACGTTTTCAGTTGTTTCTTTAGACTCCCAATAAATCCTTTACTTTTCATTCTCAAATATTTTCCTGGACTCTCTCTCTGTCAAGCTTTTTAAGAGAATGATGTCATCCTTCCATTTCCAGAGGTCAGAAATAATCTCATCTATCATAAACTTGGACTTCTGGCTAATGCTCTCCCACCCCTTGCTTACCTCTCTTTCTAGAAAGCTGTCCCAGAAGCATTTTGGGCAAGACCAGTTTACCAATAATCACCCCCAAAGCTTGATACATAGCAAATACTCAGTAAGTGCTTGATAGCTGATGAATGATGGAGTAAATGAATGAGTCAAAGAATAAGAGACTATAAGCACTATGGGAAAACAGTGTTTGTATAACATGCATAAAAACACTCCCTTGAGATTTCTTAATTACCAGGATATCTTTGTGACCACCTTGCATCTCACCTAATTTTAGATCAAAGGCTTTACTGTATAACTTCTTGAATGGTATCATATTTACCTAGTATCTAAGTGAGAGGTTCCTTTTGAAAATCAATATATTTTGAATCCCTGATGAGACAGCTTTCTAGGTGACATAGAAAGTAGGTGTCTCACCTTACAGCTGTCTGTCTCTTGCATGACTTTCTTTTGAGCATCCCATTGATTTACTGTCCTCAGATCCACAGGCATTAATGTTTTCTTCTTCTAACAGGAGCCAGTTTAATTTAGTTCAAGAAATAATAATTGTTCTTATGTGCCACACCCAGTGCCAAAGTGGGCAGGGGGGATACTATAAAAACTCCAACTGGAAGATATCCTCAAATTCTTAAAAATTCTCCACAAGCTTTAGTGTCTTATACACTTGATCTTAAAGATATTTCAGCAGAAACTGAAATTCATTGTGTGAGGTACACGAAGGTAGTTAGAACCATTGTCTCTGATGATCTCCACCACTGTCATTCAAATCAAGGAAGGAACACGTGATTTTACCTGCCATTTGCTGCCTCCTGGTTACACACACAGAGATGTCTACTCCCACACATTTTTTTTTTCTTCTCCTGAAGATGCAAGTAAGGCTTAGACACAGAATGAAAGAGACTGCATTGTTCATGAGTGAGGGCTAATTATTGCTCTCTCCATGAGAGAAGAGTCTCTACTATAATTCCCCTTCTGGATGCAGTATTACAAGTCTTGAGGTTGGTCACTGCTGCTGAAAATTCATCAGCCAGGTGAGGAGAAGTCCTTGTTAGGATTGGGCCACTGCAGTATCTCTATCCCTCCAAACGTTGCCACTTTAACCCTGAGGCCATTGAGCAAGTGTGGTTGGGAAAAGGGGAAGGCACAGGGCAGGCAATCTCCCTGGGACCTCCTCCACAGTGGGAACTCTTGACCATTCCAGAGGGACAAAATATTCACCTGTATTTGGGGGGCCTGTTCTGAGAAGTTTCTTCACATTTCTCTCCCCTAGATCTCCTTTCATGTCGCTGACCACCCTTTCAAACTTGTAATTGCTGCCCAAGATATAGTGAGCATCTGCCTTTCAGGCCACTTCTCCTTCCAGGCAAAGTGTACAGTGGGGACCACTCCCAGTTCTGTTCCTTGCCCCAAGTGAGGCTAAAGTGCCCCAGCAGTGAAATTCCAGCAGGTGCCAGCAAAACTTGCAGAGCCCTCTGTAACCCAGGTTTGACTATGTCCTCCTTGGTGAATGCTCATTGGGAATTCCACACAGGGCCATGGTGGTGAGGGAGGGGATCTGTGCAGGCAGCGACCGGCAGAGACCACACAGCCCGGGAGAAGGCTCTGTCGGCTCCTGCAGCTCCTCAGGACTCAGACACGCAGAGCTCAGTGCTGACAGATTGTTTCCACCCGAGGAGGGCGTGCTGCTGAGCTGGGCCCATGGAATGGGCATGGTGGATCAAACCACTCCCAGTCTGAGATGGGCACTTTAGGGCACACGGTCGCCTTCTGTCTTACGGTCAAGGCCTCAGTAGCAAGCCCTAGTAGCAGGTCATTATTTCCAAAAAGAATCGTTTCTTGCATAAGAGAGCTTGGCTTTGCTCTGAAGGCTAACATGCTACAGCTGAACCTCCTCCTCTATTAGGACTTGCTGCAGGCTGCACACCGCACCCATAGTCAGCCCCAGACACTTGGAGCACCATTACATCTCCTGGGTCATAAGGGCAAAACTACAGAGCTGCCTACAGTCTGGGCCAGCTGGAAAGCCCTCTCGGGCCCAGGAATCCATTATACTAAGTGAGTTGGAGTAGCAAACCCAAAGGTGACATATGTTGCCTTCAGATGCCAGAGTCCACTAAGCTTCTGTTCCTCTTTCTTCTAGGTGGCACTAACAGCTGCTGTTTCTATAAAGATGTGCTATTGCTTTGTTTGGCCATTTTGGTAGCAAGGGGGAGCCTAAAGAGGATGCGATCTTGCCTATCCAATCCCAGACAACCCTACCCCCCGGTCAGAGGCCACTGTGGGGTTCTGCCATTGCTGAGGGGAGCTATTCCCACTGAGACCCAGGGACTGGGGAAATTACCACATACTTCTTTTTTTTTTTTTAATGATTGATTGTTTTTGACAGAGAGAGATAGAGAGACAGAGACAGAGAGAAGGGGGAGGGCCCAGAACAGTCTCCATAGTTGCACGTCATCGGTTTTTCCACATAGTTTCACTCCACAGGTGGGCGCAGGGCTGCACAGGGCTGGAACTGGGCTGGGGTCTCACCCCGGTGAGAACCGAACTGAGGGCACTCCCCAGTTCAGCATATGGGTCCACAGGGGTTGGGGCTGGGATTTGATCCTCAGTCCCCAGGGCTGCAAAATGAGCGCTTAACCCCCTGAGCCATTTGGCTTCCTCTCCACATACTTCTTTACTCAGACAATTGGAGCAGTCACAAGAGTACGTCCCCAGTCTGCCCACCTCTCGGATCTGCTCCCACTCAGCCTTATCCTCCAGTGTGTTTCTGGAATGGGCGTTAATACAAGTATTATTGCTAAGTAGGAGATGATGCCACTATAATGTGGACACAAGGTGGGTTCATAAGTAATTCCCTCCCTCGCCCTCCCAGCACATTAATACTTTGTGCCACCATGTAAGAACAGCTGAATATGAAGGGCACTGCTGGCATCAGCCGAACAAGCCAGCTGCAGGACAGGTACTTTCTGTGGTGGCTGTTACAGCACCTTTCTTCTCCGTTCACTTTGGCCACAGGCTATCTGTCTAGAAGTGCTTACTGTGTAACTCAGAGCCTCTACCCTTCCCTCTGCCAAAGTCTATCAAGCTGCCTGTGCCCTTTTCCTGGAAAGGTGAAATCCTTTATTTACATGTATTTAGATGTATTTAGTTTTTAGAAATATAACTGTTTTGAAAACTATGCTGACTGGGGTTTTTGTTAGCAGGTTGCAGAGGTAGACAGGTGTGGAACAGTAGACCCAACCTTCTTTTTTCCATAAATTGTTATTTTTAAGTGCATACATGTGAGAATAAAAAGTATTTTGCAAGAGCACATTTATCATGTTCTTGCAGAAATGTCTATGCTACCTTCCCACTTGTAACCATGGAGAAATTATTCATGCTCTTATCGAAAGCTAGTTCCTCCATGTGTGGACTGCATTCACACCCTATTCAAAGACACTGCTCCAGCGTTTTATCCTTTTCCCCACTTCATCAGTTTCTCATCTTTCCCAGAACATTCTCTTCAACATAAAAATAAATAAATAAAAGCTGCTACTTGTCTCATCTTAAAAATTATTCTCTTCATTCCACATCCCCTATCAACCTACTACCTTCATTCTTTGCTCCCTTTTTTAGAAAAACTAGTTGTAAGAGTTGTCTATACTCTCTACCTCCAGCTTTTCCTATGTTCTCGCTCTTTTTTTTTTATTGTTACATTTATTGGGGTGACAGTGGTTAGTAAAAGTGACAAACTCAATCGTCTTGTTTCGCTCCTTTTCCACTCCACCAAACTCCATTGTCAAACTAATGGCCTTCACATTGCTAAATTCAGTGGTCACTTTCCAGTCCTCATCTTATTACTTGGTTGGTTAGCAGCATTCAGTAGTGGATCACTCTCTCCTCAATGCTCTGTGTTCACTTGCCTTCCTGGCAACCATTCTCGTTTTCCTCCTGCTTCACTTGTTCCTTCCCAGTCTCCCTTGCAGCTTCCTCCTCTGGTCCAGCAGACCTCTTCGTGTTGGAGGAGCCCAGGGCTCAACCCGGCCCCTCTTCCTTTCTCTCCTACATGCAGTCCTTTGGTGGCCTCATCCACTTTCACCACTCCTACATGCTAAAAACTCCTAAATTTGTATCTCCACAGCAGATTTATTTTAAAACTGCAGACTCATACTCAATTGCCTACTCAACATCTCCACTTGGTATAATGCACATCTCAAAATTAGCAAGTCTAAAACTGAACTTCTGACATTTCCTGCCCAATCTGGTCCGCCTGCCGGCCTTTCCCTTCTCATCTGTGGAAACTCCATTGCTCCAAGTGCTTGGCCAGAATCTTGGTCATTCCTGTCTCCTCTCCCATCTATCACCACACCCACCATCAGCGATCCTACTGGTTCTACTTTGAACATGGATCCAGAATCCAGGTGCCTCTTACCACCTCCACTGCTACCATTTTCTCCTGTCATGATTATGGCAAAAACCTCCCTCCTGGTCTACTTCCAAGCCTGCCAATATTGCAGTCACCTGTAAAATGCATGTTAGATTGCTACCTGTTCAAAATTCTTCAGCTTTGAAAAAATTCTTTGGCTTTTAGTCAAAGGCAAAGTCCTCATAGCAGTCGTCAGGGATTTATATAATCTAACCTGCCTTCCCCACCTGCTACTCACTTTGTTTTTAACCTTTTATTGTCCTGCTCACTCACTCTGCGGCAGCCACGTTTGTCTCTCTGCTGTTCCTCCAACATATCAGGTACTCCCTCCCTTGCCTCAGGGCCTTTGCACCTGGCTATTCCATCTGAGTGGAACACTCTTCCATGTTCTTAAATATTTGCTCAAATCTCATACTCCCAAGGCCCATTTTAATATGTAAAACACTTCTGCCCCCATCAACCTGTATTTACCAATCACTTTACTCTGCTTCCCCCCCCCCCCACTAGTTAACCTATCAGACAAATTACTTATTATGTCTATTGTTTCTCCCACTAGAATGTTTAAGTCCTCTGAGGGCAGGGGTCTTAGTTTAGTTAATTGATGTGATCCAAGGCCTATAACTGCCTTGGCGTGTAGTAGGTATGCAATAAATATATGTTGTATGAATGTTATGGTCTCAGGTCCCCCTAAGGGACTTTCAGGTTAAAATTTCACTTATCACCGTGCCCACAAGCCCCACTCTGACCAGTGGACTTTGGTATTGGGCCTAGGTTACATGCCCCACTACAGGTGGGAAACAAGTTTTCTACTGCTACTCTGGAGAAGTGGGATTTGCAAGGTGAGAAATTCCCAAAATATGGGAAATGTTGTTCAAATGCTACTAAAGCAGCCAGGAAGCTAAGCTAGTACATTAGCCTATTGAAAAAAAAATAATATTTTCATCCATTCCCTATACCATCTTAAGCAATGAACACAAGGAATGCATTTAATTTTAATAAGAATGCAGTGACAATTTATTAATACTTTTAGAAAAAAGCAAACCTTATTTTCTATCATGTTGGAGGATATTGGCTCAATTCACCTCATTTCAGTTCCCACTGATGTTTTACATTAATATGAGACATATAACATATAAAATGTATTGTACATAAAATTACCATTCCAATGGAGAAAATTACAAATTCAAAAAATAAAGTTTAATATCAAAAGAAGTAACATAAAAGTTTCTATATTAAGCAAAATCTGAGTTAAAATATCACCAACTTTGTGATGATTGTGATATACTTTGTAATCCTCTGAAAACTTGTTTTGATGTTGAAGCTTCTGTTGCTGTTGTATTCTGCTGACAGAATACAAAGGTTCAGAGTACTTTAAATATTTATTAATTGTTGTCAGAAATGTTGAGCCTGTTAAGAGTCTAAAGCAAACTCTTACTAAGTACCTGCATCCAGCCACCATGCCCCTTGTCTGCAGGGGAATCTGTCTTGTGGAATTTGGTGGCACTATCTACAGCCTAGAGACAACCACTCCTATTGCTATAGTGCTGCCATTTCAGGGCTTGAGCCTGGCTTACAGTATCTAGCCTGCTATAGTCCAGAAGAGTGCCACTTCTTATATTTGCATATGAATGCATCTGTTTTCCCAAGGCTCACTTTGTAGCATTCCACTGGCACTAAAGAGCCAAATGGTGGCATTTTGTCTAAGCATTCCTGGTTAGTGGAGTCCAACAAAGATGACACTGTCTTTGATATGCCAGTTTTTTCTTCGGGAATCAAGCACTCTTCAATTCCAAGTTCATCTGTGTGACTGCCTTTGGAATCCAAAGGGATGCTGCTCCCTTCACAATCTTTAAGGCACCTGCGGTGATCTTCACTAAGCAACAATACAACAGTTCCACCAACATGAAGCACTCTGTGACAAAAAAAGGGTAATTGGGATGAGTATTTCTTTCTTTTTAGACAACAAACAATCCCTCTTTATTTAAAATATTTGGGGTTTTTAATTTGAAATTTAATTTTATCTATTTAAATACAAGGATTTTGATAATTAGGTAGTAGCTTCCACAATGCATATTCATTATAGTAATTATGGAATCACTAGTACAAATCTGCTTTAATTATCTATTTTTACTCTATTTAAAAGGCAAGCCTCAAAGTAATTTGTAATCACATTCTAATAAATGACTACAAAGGAAAAGGCAATTGAAAGAATCCTAAAGAATCAGCATATATTGAAGGCAGTAGGAGCCTGATGGAAGAATAAGTCACAAGTAGAGTGAGAAGATAGAGAAAGGAATGGCAAAAGTGAAGATCAGAAAAAGAAGGGAGGGCCTTCAAATGTCAGCTTGTTGAGAATACATTTAAACAAGCATTTGACCAATGTCTGTATAGCACTTATGTAGAAAGAGTAATGAAAGACACACCGTCTGCTGAGATCACTGAACAGTGGGAGAGAGGCAAGGAAAGAGTTAATGAGTATGGCAGATGCCATCAAGGCAAGTATGATGTGCTGAGAGAACACATTAGGTGGGTCCCAAACCTACACTGTGCATTGAAGGACAAGCAGGAGTGAGGCAGGCCAAGTGATAACAAGGGGTTGGAGCAATGGAGGGTGTTGGAGGCACAGAAAGCATCAGAGACACAGGAAGAAGTGGAGAGGATTGAAAGTAGTTTGTTTGGCATAAGGGTGAATAAGGGGATGGTTGGGGAGGAGGGAGGAAGAGTTCTGTTGAAGTGTCAGTGTAGATTCCAAAAGAAGGCTAGATGCACAGTTTAGAGGTAATGAGAAGGATCAGGGCTCGAGGAAGAGATTTTGGAGTGCTCAACAGTAAATGGAAGATCAAAGCCATGACGGTGGATAAGAGCTTCTAGGGTGGCAGTACACAGTGAAAAGAGAAAAAGGGCCAAGGAACAGATGCTTCACACTTCATGAAGGATAGAGGAGGAAGAGCCCATGAAACATAATCCTGAGACAAAATCTAGACAATAGTGAGATCATGGAAGCCAAAGGAGTACAGTTACAACAGAGTCAAATGTTACAGGACTAACAAGTGACTAGGATTATGAGAAGTCACTAGGGAACCCGAGGATAGCAACCTTAGTTGAGGAAGGGCAGGAGCAAATGTTGGTCTATTGGAATCAAAGGGGAACTGGAAGGTGAAGATGCAGAGATGTTTAGTGTACCGTAGACTATTCTTTCAAGAAGTTCGATTGTACAGGTGAGGAAACAGGGTGACAGACAGAGAGCCAAGAGTTAAAAGAAACTGCATTCACGCACAGCAAAGATGTCAGGAGCTTAAGGAGCTTTTTGTTCTGAGGACAGTCAGCAAATCTAGATCACATCTGCTTCATTTTCCATGCTTAAATCCTGCCTACCCTATTGCAACAATCTGACAGGTCGTTTTCCGTTCTCGTTGTTCCTCTCCCTCTCCCTTCCCAGTTTCCACATGGAAAACAAATGTAAATCCCTGCTTTCTTTTCCACTCTACTTCAAATAAATTCTAAATGCCTACATGACCTGACTCTCACCTACCTTCCCCATTTTATTGCCTTCCTGCTTCCCTAGCTCACTATGGTCTGAACACACCGACTGCCCTGCAGTTGCTCAAACTCATCAAGTTGCGCTTGTCTTAGAACATCTGGCCTTACTGTTCACTGTGCACCTAACACTCACTCCCTGTGTGCTTTCTCATCATTCAGGCCCCAGAGGTCAAATAGCATGTCCTTGGAGAGGCCATCCCTGACTATCTATGGTAGCCCCGGCTTCTCTCTCAGTCATTCTCTAGCAAAAGATCCTATTTTATTTCCTTCATATTATCAATCATGATCTGAAATTATCCTTCATTACTGCTCTACCTTCCCACACTGGAATGCAGGCCCCACAGGGCAGGGGCTTTATCCTATTCTCAGTTATATCCCCAGGGCTCAGTACAGCCTGTGGGATACGCAACACCTCCAGCTCCAGATGTGCCAAGGAAGGGATGACTGAATTTGGAAAAAGTGAGGAAGTGAATGGTTAGAAGACATGAGTGAGGAGAGGACAGAGTACAATAGTGAGGAGGTAGGAACCAAGAGGGTAGAAGAGAGAAACCTCTTCTACTGAGAGGGGCCAGGGTGGGATGAGGACAGATGTAACTCTTCTTAAGACAGACACAAGAAAACATACAAATATCTCTAAACGTATAGAAGAAAATATAATTAAAATAATAAACGAGATATAACTTTTTACCTACCATATTAAGAAAAATAAAACACTGCCATACTCAGGATGGCAAGATTTTGAGAAAATGACTACTGCTGAGATAGAAATTGGTGTAATGTTTTTAGGACAGCAGATTAGCAATAATGTATAAAAATTTGAAGTGTACATAACCTGTGACCTAGCAAAGGTCTTCTCACTTTTTTAGAAAATTATCCTAAGATAATATAACAATAGAAATAGTAGTAGTACAATAATAGTGACAATAATGATGATGACAGTTAATATCTACCAAGCACTTACTATGTGCCAGACACTGTTTTAAATATTCTGTAATATGTATCATTTAACTCTCACAACTATCCTTTCAAGTATGTGCTGTTAGCATTACCATTTTGCAGATTAAAAAAACCAAGGCACTGTGGTTTTCAGTAACTTGGTAATATAACAAGTTTGTTAACTGTACAAGGATATTCAGAGCATTGTTCTTTACTAAAAACGAAAATTGAGAATTACCTAAATCCTCATTCATAGGTACAGGTTACATAATGTGATACTATGGCAACCACTGAAAATTATAATGTACATTATAATAACATCAGAAAGGAGATTCATGACATATTGTTCAGTGCAGGGGAAAAAAGCAGGTTACAGTACAGAAAACTAAAGATGATCCTGTTTATGTAAAATTGAAAACATGTATATTTATATAGAGATACCTAGCAGGACATTCACCAAGTGACTTATAAATTTTTTCAAACAATGAAGAAAATAAGAAAGTTAAAATCAAGTGAAATCCTGCTACTCAGAGGTAAACAGTATTGATAAATATCCTTCTAGGCATCTTTCCATCTTCACATACACATAATTTCTTACTAAGAAAACTATTCAGAAATTATAAAGCAACATTTCCAAACTGTATTCCTCTGAACACTAGTGCAGTATAAGGTATTATTTCTTATATAAAAAAAAACCTCTGCAGTGAGTAAGTTGGGGTAACAGTATAAAGAACATAAAATACATTTTTCTTTTGCATGTGAACCTGCAAGGCCAGGGGTAGATGATGCAAGCAGTCCCAGACTATTTGACCTTGGAATGCAATAGGCCTTAACCTTCTACACCAATCTCTGTGCCCAGCAGTCTGGTGTATTCCCTGTTCCTTGAACATGTCTTTTGAAGTATTTACTCAAAGACTTCTTTAACATCTGTATGTATAAGACATGGTATGGTCTCCTTTTTCATTCTTTCCTAATTTCTAAATTTCACTGAAACCTTGCTTCTTTCATAAATCCATCTCAGGCCTCTTGGGCACACAAGGACTTCTTCCTTTGAGGGGAGTGGGGTGGATTTCTAATTTTGCTCAAGTTTTCCATGGTTATATTTGAGAGGAAAGCTCCAGTATTATACTTCTCTGAATTTCTCAGTGCTTTGTATTCATGAAGTGGTTACTGCTTAAATGAAAGAAAGGAAATACCCTGTTTCCCTGAAAATAGGACAGTGTCTTATATTAATTTTTGCTCCTGAAGATACACTAGGTCTTATTTTCGGGGGCATGCCTTATATTTCAGCAAGAGGCAAAACTGTAAGTAAGTCTTATTTTTGGGGGATGTCTTACTTTTGGGGAAACATGGTAGTATTCAGAGAAATGCAAATTAAAATCACAAAGAGATAGTACCCTGTTTTCCCAAAAATAAGACAGTGTCTTATATTAATTTTTGCTCACAAAGATGCATTAAGGTCTTATTTTCAGGGGGATGCCTTATATTTTAGCGAGAGGCAAAACTGTAAGTAGGTCTTATTTTCGGGGGATGTCTTACTTTCGGGGAAACACGGTAACTGAGCCAAGGGTGCAGAGCTCATGCGACCAGAACAGTCATTTGTCTGACGATCTTTACGGTAATTCCGATTCCATGTTCTTTCTTAGAGTCCAGTTCTGTATTATATTCAGGACCAACTATTTCCTGCCTATTATAAATGGGTTTACCGACCTCTTATATTTTTTCTTATTTTTACTACCCACTCCCTTCCACGTTTTACTAGAGCCTTGAACTATTTGTAAACCACTGGGAGAAAGTTATGTATACTGATATATTTATATACATTCCCACCTACTTCCCCAAAGGATTTGAAATGGTTTATACCAAAAAGACCAGGAAAGAGCTAACAGTTAACTCAAGCACTTGCAAGGTGCCTACCACTGTTCTAAGAAATTTAAATCCACTGAATCCTCAGGACAATGCTATAAGGTAGGTGCTATTATTTAAAGATGAGGCACAAAATGGCTAAGAGATGCGCCTATGCCTGAAGAACTACTAGTAATGGAACCAAGATTAGAACCCAGGTATCTTTGCCACAATATTGTGCTATACTGCCTGTGGAAAAACTCCAACCATAAAAATTCAAAAGTCAAACCAGAAAGGCTATGGGCAGGTGGCAAGGGTGCTCGATCACAGGAGAGGCTCCTCATGTCTAGAAGCATACACTTCCAACTGATCCTACTGAGGCTTTCAGATTATGTGGGAAATCTTCAAGCTCTTTCTGATTCGTATCTACTATTGTCTCATTTTCAGTTACCTGCAATAAAAACCAAAACCAGCCTACAGAAAGTCAGGCTGGTATAATTTTACTAGTGCTGAAAGGACTGTCTACTCAAAATACTGCTCTCTCCACTGACTTGTGATGTCTAAAATAGGCAGCATTAAATGATCAATTAGGTTAAGCCATTATTTCTGGAAAGTTCCAGGTTAAATGTAAGCCACCGCTCACACCTGTCAGTACCTCACCATGAGCTAGCTGGTGAATTACCTGAGGTTGTGGTTATTAATTATTAACCCTGACCGCACAAAAGAATCATCTGGGGAGGGCTAAGGAATAGTGACGCCCAGCTTCTACTCCAGACCCATTAGGTTAGAGCCTTGGTGAGGAGGGGGGAGAATGGGCATCAGTGTTTTTCAAAAGCTCCTGAAATGATTTTAATATGAAGTCAGGGCTGCAATATCTGCTCAAGAGGAATGTGACATCAGGCAGAAGAGAATACAGGAGCTGAGGAAATGTCTGAATTATAGGGGCTGTCCAGAAAGAGATCTCAGGTAATATATCACGAGTTAAGTAACTGCGTACCAGGGGAAGTTGCTAAGAAATAAAATAAAGCAATGAGAAGTGAGGAGCACCCAGCTGGCAAGCAGGATGTGACATGGCTCTTAGTTGAACTTAGACTGCATGTCAAACTTCAATTCTCCTTACAGAATGTCAGCCTTGACAATGAATTTTCTTCATTCAAAACCGATGGCCCATTTTTCCAATTGGTGACATTATTTATATACAGGCTCCTGAACATGTATATTGTCCTGCTCCATCAAATGCTCAGTTGGGGGAATTTAATATGAATTGATTTATTATTCATGTCCTTTCATTCATCAATGCATTCTATGTTCTCTGCTTTATCTATCAGCTTTAATGATTGCAAAGATATATATTCCCGCCTCATTGATTGAACCTCTCAGAGAAATACTTTCACTGAATTATGTTGCCTGAGGTTGACCTTAGGCACCATAACACGAAGAATATGTCAGCATTTTCATTTCACAATCAATAGTGAAGGTTGTCTATTCTGTTATAGAATGTTCCTTATGTAATGCTATTCTGTTGTTTAGTAGCTGTGCGATCTTGAGAAAATTAAATCTTTCTGGGTACCAGCTTCCCATATGTAAAGTGTGGGAGGGTAACACATAGGAGGAAGGTTTTTTTGTGAGGACTGGAAGTAACGGTGTAAATCACCTAGTTCAGTGACTAAAGTATAGGTCACTATTTCAGGTATTCAGATTTCAGGCAATAATAAAAAATTAGTACTTTTTTTGGAATGAAACATAATGTAAGATGATATACCGGTAAAATAACTACTTATTTCAATTATAAATTTCTAATTTAAAACCTTAGAAAATTAAGCTATAAAAACTCTGGGAAATTACTAAAATACAATCAAATCTCTTTTTATCATTTAAAAAGAATTTTTTATTGTTAAATTTATTGGGGTGACATTGGTTGGTAACAATTACATAGGTTCCAGGTGTACAATTCTACATTACATTGTCTATGAATTGTATTTATGTGCTTACCACCTGGAGTCAATACAATCAAATCTTAACTGAAGAGCTCTGGATATATTTTGGTTAAATGTCCAATTGCTTAAATTTATGGAAATAAATTCAATATCTTACCTTTCCATTTCTCGCAAGATGCTTTTGATGTCTTTGCCTAACTTAAACTTTTTCCCAAATGGAATGTCAGAAATAATAATATTGACGCTTTCTGAAGGCAATGGCAATTCTGAAATACAGATATCAGAGAATCCTATTCAGGAAGTTCAAATATTTATAACCTAAATATGAGAAAACTGAAGTATACAGAATTATTTTTACATATTAAATAAAATTTAGGGGTGCTAATATTATTTCTAAGAAATTACAAGTTCCTGAAAGACTTTCAGAATCACTGAAGATAAATGAAACAGTTATTATACTCTGTTCTTTGAAAATTAGTTTTCCAGGTATGATACAATATGACATAAGTTATGCAGATTTTTAAATTAACCAGAAAATTCAATTCTCTAAACATATTACATAACTAGAAAATTGCCAGATCCAAGAAGAAATACATAGTCTAGAAAAACCTTTAAAACCTTTGATAAAAATTATATTCTATAACTTTCATTTCCCTTTTCATGTTTATGTATCAAATTCTTCATGTGTATATCTATTTGTTTTTAAGGAAGATGATCCATAGCTTTCATTGAATTTTTAAAAGAGACCCAAAGGGTTAAGAACATCTACTTAAGTCCTAATACTGGAGAAGAGGCTAAATAATTATTAATCAACAAGATGAGTATTATCATTAAATAAAATTAAATGCAGTGTTTGCTTATGGAACCTAAATTTCTTTCTCACCCTTACATTTTCTTCTCAGAAATTAGGTTATAATAAGGTAACACACCCAAACGTTCACATTTTGAGTATACTTTTCCTTTTTCACTTATTTTACTTCCCACTCATTCTTATATACATAAGAAAACTTGGATTGAAAATGAGCAAAATTAATTTAGAAGAGTAGTCATTTGATTTAAATAAAAAGTCATGCTTCACAGAATGATATTTAATTGCATTTTCTTCAGTTGCATGGGATAAATATTTGGCATTGGGCTCAGTTTCCTTAAAATTACTACTTAAAAGCAAAGAATATAGAATGCAAAAGTTTTGAAGTAAATGCTAGATGCTTCTATAAAGAGATTTGTTTCATTTGGTCAGTGATATTAATATGGCCCTCATAGTGGATGGTAAATGTAAACATTTTAATCAAGATGTGCTCATTATCAGCTTTCTTGAGAATTGGAAACTCAGCACAGCAGGTCCTTGAATAAGGTCATGTCATTCAATACTGTTTTGTTAAAATGTTGATGAGATGCCAAAGGAACTTTGCTCTTGTTTAAACATGGTAAAACTGGTTTCATTATACACTGTTTCACTGCAGTTCCAAGAACCTTTGGACTTACTGTATTTACTTTTTTCATTAAATACACACTATAAAGTTTTGCTACTGAGTTTATTATAAAAGTGTTAGCAACCAATAAAAGTATTTATACTATCCAATAAATGATAAATCCATTATAGCAAAAACACTCAACTCTCTATAAGCTTCTTATCCCCTATTTTTCTATACTTATTTCTCATATGCCTATCTCATCATTTCCCACATTTCCTTCTGACTCCCCAAATGGGCAGCCTGGTAACTTCGTGAATCTTGCAGAACATGTCACGGGCCACAGGACACCTGGGTGGAACACCAAGGGCCAGGCCAGCAGGGATGGGATGGGTATTGGAGGAATACTTATACTAATATGAAAGAAAATATAACCAGCAAATTATGGGGAGGTTATGGGTGTACTGAAAAAAGCAGGGGATGCTGGGATGGCTCAGCAGGTTAAGCGCTCACTTTGCAGCCTTGGGGTCCGAGGACCGAATCCCAGCCCCGGCCTTAGTGGACCCATAAGCTGAACTAGGGTGGGGTCCCCAGTTGTTCTTTCTGCAGTGAGCTTCTCATGTGGGAGGCCCCTGGTGAGGCCCCCAGCTTAAGGGGGTGTGCCTTCCATGCAGGAGGCCCCCGGCCCCGTTCCTGCCCTGCGCAGCCCCACACCCACCTATGTGGAATGAAACTTTGTCAAAAACTGATGACATACAGCTATGGAGATTGCTCTTGGCCTTCCCCCTTTTCTCTCTGTCTCTCTCTCTCTCTGTCGAAAACAATAACATAAATCTTAAAAAAAAAAAAAAAAGAAAAAAGATAAAAGTATATCTTACTCCTCCTACAAGGGTAGAAATGAATGACACCTGAGGACAAAGCATAATTGTTATCAATAATCTTGTTACAACCCTTTCACTGAAGAAATGTATGACAGGCTATAGAATGTCTAATTGGAAGGAATGAAAACATTCCCTCCTTTTATTACCTGTCTATAATTTTGTCATTTTAATTAACCATACATATGCTTCTTTTGTTCAAATCTGTATATATTATAACTCTCCAATTTATACTAAGAAAAATGTATCTTTTGTCCTACTGACTCCCCACATGGGCAGCCTGGCAGTTTCGAGAACCATATAGAATATGGCAAGGATGTCTGGCTAGAAGCCCAGGGGCCAGGACAGTGGGGGGCAGTGTTTTTGATATAATGGCTTTATCATTTATTGAATAGTATAAATACTTTTTTGTTTGGTAACACTTTTGTAATAAACTCAGCAGCAAAACCCTTTTAAAAGTGCATATTTAATGAAAAAGTAAATACAGTAAGTCCTCACTTAATGCCAATAGATTAAAAAAAGTCTTTACCAATGACTAATAATTTCCTAAGATAGCCTGTAACATAATACCATACTTAGGAATAACCATGTACTATTCCTGCACGTTAAAGGGTCACCTCCTTTTATACTAGAGTGTTACAAAATAAAGTGAATGTTACTAAAGTAGAAACAATAATGTCATTAAAGCACACAGGAGAATGAAGGCAGCAATTATGCGGAGACATAAATAATGACAGGAGTATTACTAACTTCCTATACACAGCCATGCTTACAGGGGTCTTTAATTCATGCTGTGTTAGGCACTATATGCGCTTATGTGATAAATTCTCACTCCAGCCCTAAGAAGAAGGTATTATCTTCATATTATAGAAGAGAAAATATAGAGGCCCAGTATTTTGCTGAAGGCCACACAGTGAAGAATTTATACTTGATCTGGAGGTAGGATTTATACTCAGTCTGTTTGACTCTGAAGTCCATGTCTACTCTTTCTTACTATAGCAAAAAAGTACGATACTCTCACAACCAACAATGTTTGAACAAAAGGTTCATGGGTCTCAACATTCTAAATTATATTTATGATAAAAACTTTTAAAGGTAAAGACAAATTAGTGAAAAAAATAAACACTTGTGTCTAGCTAGAATTTCCACCTGTAAAGCAGAGATATGTAACTAGCAGCATCTGATACAGAAGATCATTCTCTCTTCCTTGGGTTTTCTCTCTTATTCTGTTACCTCACTGGCTGTTCCTTTACTAGAGCCTCCCCTTCCAGACCTCTAAGCATCTCATCCCAGGCCTTTCTCTTCTCTCATTATACTCATTGCCTAGGTGATCTCATGGCTATAAATGCTATTTATACTTGTGATGTCCAACCTTTCCCCTAAACTCCAGATTTGCATATTGGCTCCTAACTTGACATCTTTTCCACATAGCGTCTAATAACCATGTGAAGCTTAACAGGTCCAAAACTCTTAACTTGTTCTACCTGTAGTTTTTCCCAACTCAGGAAATGCAACTCCATCCTCTAGCAACTCAAGCCAGAAAGCTTAGAGTCATCCTTTCTCTCACACCCCACATTCAATCCAACAACAAACACTGTTGGAATTCCCTTCAAAAGGATCTATATCTGACCTCTTCTGCACACCTCCATGACTGCCACGTTGCTCCAAGCCACCGTCATTTCTTACCTGGATTATTACAACAGTCTTGTATAAATAACTAGTCTCTTCATTTCCATTCTTGCTCTACCACAGTCTAGTCTTAAAGTGCTCGTTAAAGTGATTCTTTCAAAAACTAGGATTTCGTTGGCTACTCGGAGCCATAGAGATCTTCAAAACAAACAAACAAACAAACAAACAAAAAACACTTAAAAAAATGATTGAGCATTTTTGCTGGTTTTTAAAGTGAAATCTTATGGAAAATGCCCCCCCCCCAAATGAAAACAGATTGAAGTGGAGTGGGTAGCATGGAAGAGGTGTGATGGGCAAGTCTTCCTTCCTCACACCACTGAGGTGCTCTGGACACTGAAAAGGGTTTGAAAAACAACTGCTATGGAACAACTAATGATACCATTCCAGTTTGCTTCAGGTCCCCCAATGTAACTTTTTAAAAGAAACAGTTCATAAAAGCTTAACTTCAGCTAATCACGTCTCAGTTTCCTCCAGAAACTTGTGTCTTATACACAGAGTCCCTTTAAAAACTTTGATAGAAAGGTTAAAAAAATAGCTGTTGGCAGCAAACAACTATGTGATCTCAATCAATAAGATGAATTCTTTGGGCTGCTTTCTTATGCATTCACGCAAAAGTGATCCTAATAATTTCCTTTTATTGATAGTCATCTCTACTACTCTTCCACCATAATAAAATTTTTTAAAACAATATTTTGTTCCTCCAGATTAGAGGTTCAGTATTGGGAACTATTTACTACCTATTTATATTGTGTCAAGAGAATATAATTTTTTAAGCTGGGAACTAAATATCCTCTTTAAAATAGAAAAATGTTCTAAAGGAAAGAAGTAAGAAATGCAAGCTTTTCTACAATAGTTTAATTCCACGAGTCTTAGGAAAATATTACTTTGACTAGATTCAACAGACTTGATTCCTAGTTATGTTTGTTACTGCTGATTGCCATCCATAAATTGGGGGTAATGGTTCCCTCTATCTCACAGGTGACCAACTGTCCTGGTTTGCCCCAGATTTTCCCAGTTTTAGCGTTGCAATTACTGGTTTAGGAAACTGGGATGGCTATTTACCTCATTTCTATGTATCACAGGAATATTGTACACTGTGAGGCAAGGGGAAGGTAAGATAATTCAGAATATTTCATATAGTTTATCTAAAAGAAATCCAAAGAGTTACTTTATGATTATTATTCTGTTCTCTTTATTTAGTACCTATCTTAAGTGATCCCTGGCTATGATGAGAAATGGTTCAGATGCAACAAACACATCTTATAAAGGCATGCTTTTACTTAAATGCTCAGAACAGTATATAAATGTTCCCAATTATGAATTATTTGAAAAGTAAAGACGTTACAATTACATATAATGTTGGAAGTATTAGCCCCACAGATGCATTAAAGGGTACAAGCAATTCAACCTTTATACATGGAAAGTGAGTCTTGTTTTATATTATGATTCTAAATATATCTGTATTTATGTTCATTTTTCCAAATGTTTGCATTTTTAATATCTTACCTATTACAGAGACTTTAAGTAACTCGACTTTATCCTTAAGGTCTGCAGCTGTCAGATTGTCGCAAGCTCCTAGTAACTGTGAGTCGCTGACATCAGCACCCACATAATATACATCCTATAAGGAAACAAATTCATATTCTAAGGACAAATAAAACTATCAAATATCTTATGTAGTTAGGAAAACCTACTTGCATTTTTTCAAATGATGAAAATAAAATTAATAAGTTTGTTAAATTCAGGTTAAAACAAATTTATAGTATTTAAAAAAAGATATTCAATAGCAAAAAATTAAGTTTTCATTAAAAATTGAAAATCTATTAATAATATTTTATAATTACAAATGGTTAAATAATTTGGAGATTAGCATAATCTTTCATGACTAATTATTAGAATTACTCATATATTCCAAAATTTATCATAGTATTTTAAGAAGTAACATAGCCATTTATTAACCCTTCATAATCCACTTTAGCAACAGCAGATAGACTCATTCAATGAAAAGCAATCCCAAAGGCAATCTACTTGCAAATAATGGGTAAGTGAATATACGTATACCAATTGAAGTAAATATATTGCTTAGTTTACCAAAGTTCAGAACTTACTGGCCATTCTTTAGCAGCTTCCAAAAGTATTGTTCCGAGTCCACACATTGGGTCTAAAACAAACATACCAGCCTATAGACAGAAATATTGATTTGGTATTATTAAGTCGATCATAACAGGTATTATAATAGAAACCTAAAACATGTGGAATCAATATTTCAAGAGTAAAGATTTCTTTTTACACTTTAGTAGAAATTTCAGGTAGTTAAAGCCCTAAGGGAAGTGCATGCTCGGCAAGTGTAAGGATTAGAAATGGGATCAGTGTGAGCAAAGCCCTGTGAGTGAGAGGGAAAATGTAGTGATTCCATCAAGATGGGCAAGGTGATGCTGCATGCGTAACACCCTCCAAATCTTAGAGGTTTCAAACACCACGTAATCTCATGCTTCACACCCACAGCAGGGCACCTGGGGCAGAAGCTCCTACTCTGGAAGCCAAACTGACGAAGTGCTCACCATCAGGAGCACCGCTGTGAAGGCAGCAGAGGAAAAGGCATGACACATTCAGTACTAGGTCTTAGAGGTGCCATCTAGAAGCGACACACATCGCACACACCAATACTAAACTGGCTAAAGCACTAAAGTCACATGACACACAATTCCAGGGAGCCAGGAAAGTGTAATCCTCCTACCTGCAGCTGGAAGGCAACAGGAAATTTGGAGAAAAAACTAATCACTCCCACTCTGGGGGTTACATTATGTCAGACTGGTAGGTACTGTAAGGATTCTGGTTCTATTCTGAAGGATGGGGAACTATTGAAGGATTTTTGAGCAGAAGGATAACATGATGTTACATTTCAAAGGAATCACTCCAGCTGCTCTGTTGAGAACAGAACAGAAGGGCAAGAGTGTTAACAGGGAGGTTAGTTAGGGGATCCAGGCAGGGATGATGGTGGCTTACATTAAGACTATTATTGGTGAAAGTGGTGAGAAGTGGTTGGATTCTAGGTATATATTAAAGGTGGAGCCAACAAGACGGAATGGGTATGGAGTGTTAAAGAAAGACAACAGTCTAAATTGACTCAGTTACTGGTCTGAGCAACTAGAATAGAGTTGGCTGCTACTGAGATGAAAAGAGTTGGGGGAAGCTTCAAAGGAGACATGAGTACAGTTCTGGACATATTAATTTTGAGGTATCTCTTGGACCATACTTTTGAGTTGTTGGACATATGAGTCTGGAGTTCAGGCAAGAGGTTCAGGCTACAGATATAAATTTGGAAGCAGTCAGTGTTAGTCAGTTAAAACCTCCAAACTAGAAGAGTCATATCAGTGAGAGATGTTAAAAGAGAAGGAAGTCTATGGGTTGGATCTTGACAATTACTTAAGTATAGAGTTTGGTAGATGAAGATTCAGCAATGCAAACTGGAAGCAGCACGTACTGATGCAGGTGGAGATCATAGAGCAGTGTTACTGAAACAAACCGAAAAAGACCATTTCAAGGAGCGTGCTGATGATGACAAAGAGCTAATCGGTTAAGTAAGAAGGGTATTTTCAGCAGAGTGTTGGTCATGAAAGCCAGATGGAAGTGGGCACAAGAGAAAATGGGAAGAGAAAGCAAGTCTGGACAACTAGTTTTAAGAGTTTTTCTGTAAAAGGAAACAGAGAAAAGGGGTGGCAGCTGAAGAAGCGTGTTGGTTCAGGAGGTTATTTTGATTTTTAAGTTGCAAGATATTACAGCAAGTGTACATGCTGATGAGAATGGCCCAGTAGAGAGAAAAGTCCTAGGCAGAGGAAACAGAATCCAGTATACAAGTAATGGAGTGAAATAAGTCACTTGTAATGACAATACGACAAAGTATGTGGGCAGACTCCAAAATATTGGCTGATTTTGTGAAAAGAATATGTTGGAATTCTCTTCTGATTCCAATACTTAAGTCATAAGAAGCAAGAGAGTTAACACATTGCGTATGGATCACGAAAATCTTCATTTTTTCTGAGCCATGCGTTAAGGACGGGTAACGAGAATTCTCGTTTTTACACTTGACCTTTTATTTTTTGCAAGATTTTTTTAATTAATGAGGTTTGGTTGATATATAACGAGCAAATATTATCAATAAATAAATTTACATGAGTAAGTACAAAAAATTTCATTGAAAAGTTATAGATAATATGGAAGCAATAGCATTTTAAAGAGAATAGTTCATTTCAACGTGGTCTCATTTAAATACCTGCCGGAACACAGGGGTATAAGGGTTTTAAACCCCGCCGTACACAACATGTTAAAAATGTGGGAAAGAAAAAAACTGTAATGGTAAAACAAAGTCCAATCTGTGAGGGAGGGATGAGGCCAGGTACTGAGTAATGGACTGTGGTAGGATCAAATGGCTGGAGGTCCAAAAGGGGTTAAAGAATTGTGTTAGGGTGCTAGAGGATGTAAGCAGAAAAGAGAACATGGTTGAGCGCAAGAGTCCTGAAATTGATATTTTGGGGAGGTATACCCTTCTGGGTATAAGGTCTAGGGTGCAACTAAGGCAGATCATGAGTGGTAAAGAAACCAAAACACTATAAGGTCATGTTACAGAGTGGATATTGAGATCATAAAAAATTATGATAGGAAAAATGGCTTATACTCTTATAGGAAAGATAGGAAGAGAAAACTGTATCGATGACTGGGATAATCTGATGGCATGTGCTTCAAAGACACTGAGAGGTTTGGGACAAAAGGAACAATGAGGAGCAAGCAGGACACCTACCCCACCTCCAGGCTCAGCGGTCCCTTGATATGTCCACAGAGGAAGTAGAGTGCTCAGTGGACAGCTAGTTTCCTGTCAGAGCCAGAGGGAGAGGCACCTAATGGAAAGAAACAAAATGTCCTTCAGGAGAGACACAGAGCAAGAGCGTGAGAGTGAGAAAAAGAACAGGCACATGTGAGAGAGAAAGACTGAGACTGGCTTTCCCCTGGCACTAAATACTAAGAGTATCAACTAAATCCCCATGAAGGGGAGGTAAATAAAAAGAATAATGACTTAAATGATAATTTTATTTAAAATAAATTGTGGTATGAGAACTCATTAATATTCAAACCTTAAAATGTGCCAATCACTGTTCTTCCTCCTCCGTGGTCCACGTTCTATAAGGCAATCTGACCTTAAACATCTTTAAATGTCTTTGTTTTACTGTAGGACCTTTTTTAGCCATGACATGTGTATACTCAGGCAGAAGTAGCTCTATATGTTTACAAAAATAACTATGGTATTATTTATAGAAGTCAATTTTTCTTGTTATAGTATGTAGAAAGAACAGTTTAGTATAGAAAGCATGGAATGTATCTACCATTCCTAGGTTTCAATTTCATTTTCAGTGGCCCTGGCCTACCGAAAGTTGAGCTATCTGTGCACTGATCTGGGTAACAAGCTCCAAAGAGGGGGCTAGATCAGCAAGGATGCTGGGGTTACTTATATCATGGGTCATCACTGCATTCCCCACAAAAGAATTCTGATATGCTATGTTTTATACACTTTAACAGACCTCCTTTGTTGGTGGTCACATTTGGGGAAACATTTCTTACTCTGGGTCCCAGCAGGCAAACTGAGAGTAAGGCAAACATTTTATTGAGCATTATCTTTGGATATTTTCAAAAATTTACTAACTACTTTGCTGGAAAAAGTATTATATCAAGATAAAAGTAACACTGCAAATTTGTAGGTGGTTACATAAATTTATACTTATATATAAACTGTGGTGAAACCACTGGCAGTTGGGGGGAAAAAAAACACTGTAACTATACCTTACTAATCTGGACTAAAAAGTTAAGTCAAATAAAAAGAAAAAGTATGGGTTCTGGGAATAAGGTAATTTGAAAGTAGTTCTTCCCTATTCTCTCAGCTCCAAGCTATTTACTTCCCTTGAGCCACGTGATGCTCAGACCTAGAAGCAACTGGCACTGAGAGAAGCCCTGGGCCCTGCTGAGTCCCAGAACAAGGAACACGGGGCCTCCTTGTCATGGGCTGACAGCTAAATAGAGAACACTGCTGGAGCCCAGAAGGGACAAGCATTGGAACCAGGGAAGAACTTGGTCTTCAGAGATCTATGGGCCCACAAGGAAACCAGTGAATAGGTAAGTTTTTAGCAAGTGTCTCAGCATGGCTGACAGTCTCCTTACGCTGCCAAACCCAGTGGCATTCGGGGTCTATTTGCCTTGTACTAGTTATAAGATTCCAGCCATTTAAAAAACTTTAATGACCACACATGAGCCCCACTGAGTCAACAACAACAACAAAAGAATTGCACACCTAAGGGGGGGGGGTACATTAGTAGCTAGAGAATAAACGGGCAGAATTATCAGAACACACATCCAGTGAAATAGTGCTGGAAAAGACAGATAAATACTTGAATACAAGAAGAGTGTGTAGAGATACGTAAACGTAACACACGCACAAACACATACTTACAACTTCTCAAAGCTAAAAACCATGACTATTAAGCTGAAAATTTCAATAAATAATTTAAAGTAGAGCGTAACTCTATGACTCTTGTTAAAACTTGAGAGATAAATGTTCAATAATAACTCAAAATGCAGAGCCAAAATACAGTGATGAAAACCATGTGAGAAAGTATAAGGGACTTGAAGGATGGTGCCAGGGAGCTGAATTTGTTCATAAGAATTTCAGAAGCAGGAAAAGATGGTGGCTTAAGGTTAGTGTCACTAACACAAAGCAGTTGAAATAATAATAATTAAATGATGAAAAAGAAAGTACCTAAGCTAGAGAAATAATACTTTCTATAATCTAAGCTAGAGAAATAATACTTTCTATAATTACTATATATTTCAAATAATTATAACTATAATTATCATTCCCATAGCAGCGGCTAATATTTATACACATTCTAATGTGCCAGGTACTGTTTTAATCACTTGATAAATGCTAATTTACTTAATCCTCCCATGACACTATGAGATTATTCTTTTCATCTTACAAATAAGAAACCGAGGCACAGAGAGAGATGTTACATATCTTGCCCAAAGTTTCCCAGGAGTAAGTGGTTGGGCCAGAATTAGAACCTAGGTAAGACTCACTGAGTTACAGGTTGAATAGAAAAGACACTTATGTGAGTATATCCTGGTAATATTCCTGAGCTTCATAAGATTAAAGAGAAAAATCTTACAAGCTGCTGAGCAGAAAGAACATGGTAGCTATGATGGAAAAGAAAAATCATACTGGCACTGATAGCTCATCTACACCAGCAGAAGCTAAAAGACAATGGGACAGCATCTTTAGGCATCTGAGAGAAAAGGATTGCAACTCAAGCCTAAGTGGGCATCACTAGGATGAAAGGAGGAGATTGGAGGATATACAGAAATTCAGACTGTATTCAAATATCACACTTGAGAAAAATATCTAAGACAAGATTTTAACTAAGCAATACATAAACCTGAGCAGAGACTTCAAACAGGAAAAGACAAAATGAAGAACAATGGTGAAGAGTGATACACTTTGCTATATACCTTTGTGTGTTTATACAGAAGTATTTCTTATACATAGTTAAATAGGAGAAATACAATCAGGTGTGTCTGTCATAATACTGAATTCTCTAATTGAAAGACCATCACAGTGGGATTCAAAACAGCTGCATGTTTATAAAAAACATACTGAAAATATGGCAGGATCAAAGAAAAACTAGACAAATGTGAAGAAAAAGGAAGGAGTGAAAATATTAAGTCATGGAATTTAAGTTTAAACTCCCTGATCAAGATAAAAAGAACTTTATAAGCAATAAAAAGGCACAATTCATAAGGAAGTGATAGTAGTCATAAATGTGCATATACCAAACTTCAGAGCAGTTGAACAGGCAATACTAAAAATACAAAAACTTAAGAATTACAATGAGATTTCCAAATGTCTCTTTCACAATTGAGCAGATAGTAAAATAGTAAGCAAAGATATAGAGGACATTGACTAGAAAATAAAATTTTCTTATGTTCATGGAACATTTACAAAAATGTTACAAAAATGTCAAGATCTTGGTTACAGGGGAAAAAAGTTAAATTTTTAGAAGTCGCGGTTTTACAAGACACATGACTGTGATACAAACAATTAGAAATAATAAAATACAGCTGTCACTTGACTCAGCCTTTTCATAGTCAAAATACTCTCAGAAGTTTAACAATATATAAAAACATATTACTACAGCACTTCATATGTGTAATGGCAACAATACAAAAAGGTAAAAAAGAAAAGCAGAGAAAGAAAAAGAAAGCAACCAAATGTCCATTAGTGAGAGGCTGCATTATTTAATAATGGAAAGGAGCTTCCTATTATATGAATGAGAATGAAAACATCTTCCTCACCTTAATTTCAGCAGCAGAGGCCATGGCCCATGCTATGGTAGATCTCAGGCCTGCTGTCTTGATGTAAGCTCTGCTGGCTAAAGGAACCCTACAAAAGAAAGAACCTGATGATATACCCCATTTTACTGTCAGTTCAACAAGAAACTGTTGTAAATAAAAATGATTAACTTGTCCATATCTGTGAATCATTTCAACATGTTCATACAACACAAAGTATTCCCTAAGCTGTAGAGTATTTAACCTCACAAAAATACCTTCTCTTGGGGAAGCTGGGATGGCTCTGCGGGTTAAGTATTTGCTTTGCAGCCCCGGAGCCCGGGGTTTGAATTCCGGGCCCTGCCCGTATGCTGAACTGGGGTGTGCCCCCTGTTCAGTTCTTGCTGGGGCCTATGCGGGGAGCTTCCTGCTCAGTTCCTGCCCTGTGCAGCCCCGCGCCCACCTGTGGAGTTATGGAAACCTAATGCTGTCAACTATGGAGACTGCTCTGGGCCTCTGGGCCCTCCACCTTCTCTCTGTCAAAAAACAATAAATCTTAAAAAAAAAAGAAGGTAAGAGAAGGAAAAAAAAAACCTCCTCTAATCGGCACCCTGTTTTATCAGCCAGTGTGGTATTTCAGAAAGGTAAATTTTTTTTAGATAACAAAAATTTAAACCTTGTTTAACTTGTAACAGTGTAATCACATATGAGGGAAATCTTTCTGATGTGTTTCTATGCTTCCCTGTCTTCTCATATGAGAGATTTTTTTCTTGCTCATCTGAAGTCATTGAGAGGAACATGCTATTTTCTGACATAGATGAACTGTGGGAAGTAGGACTGAATAAATACCCTTGAAATATGTTTTCTATAAAAAGTCCCTTTTGTAAGTTTGCTTTTTGCTCATTTGCCTCTCTCAAAAGGTGAAATGAAGCATGACATTGCATTGTCTTCACTGAAGCAGACATCTCCCAAATGAGTTCTCTGGTCTCCATTATGTATCATTTCATACTTCATCCTCCATCTCATCAATGTTACTATCAGTGTTTTCAGACTTGATAGAAATTCTCAAAATATTATTTCTATGTATCTAATGCTAATGAACAAGCACTTCCTTGGAAATTGCAATGCACTTTTCTTTTTCATTTATATAATTGGTTGGTAAGATATGAAAATATGATTTCAAAAATTAGTGTTGATTGTTTTTGGGGTGGGCTTGTTCCAAAACCACTAAGAGGGCTCTTCTACAAACATTATACAAAGCCACAGTGTTCTCCAAACCCTATGTTTTTCCTCATTTTGCTTTTGATCTGTCTTTGACTTTAAGTTATCCTGTTTTTATTGTAAGCTATCCTGTGTATTTATTGTAAGCCTCTTAAAATTTTATAATTAGATGAATGTTTGGACACTTTTTACCTGGGGGCTATCTAAGGACTGAAAGTTCAACAGGTATAAAATGAGCCCACTGTCTTTTCCCTGTTTTATATCTCGATACATTTCATTTTCTTGGGCCATTTACCATCTATGTACCGTATTTGGTATCTTAATCTACATCTCCAGCCTAGACTTGTGACCTGAACTTTGGAGCTATAACTTTAAATACCTACTCAGATAATTTTCACTGAATATACAACCTTCTCTACAATTTCTATTTCAGTAACTGATGCCAGTATATTCTAGCTGTCCAAATCAGGTCTCTAGAAGTTCTTCTATACTCCTTAAGTTTACCTTGAATTCACGGCCTTTTTTGTTACTGCCAATTTTGCCTAAGTTCGGGTCTTCATCATTCACTGCCTGAACTATTACAAGAGTTAAAACCTCCCTTTTCTATGTTATATTTTTTATTTTAAATAAAACTCCAAGATGGCAACAGACTAAAATTTTTAGCTTAAATATAGGCTTGTGAAAATCATTTCATAATAGAAATAATTAGACATAATTTTCAGCATGAATCATGTAATCAGTATATTATTGTGATAAAATCTTTCATAGTTTAACTGGTCAGATCAAACCATATCCATTGTGGTCCACGAAAATACTGTACTGGCTCAAGTAAAGAATTTGAATGCTTTGCCTTTAGCCTCTTCTGTTATATCAATGTTTCATACTATAAATAAAAAGCATAAAGTTCTTAATTTGATAAACTCTCCTAAGGGAAAAACCTACCTGAACACAGGAATTCCCACTACAGAGTAAATGTCATTTAGATGTATAAAGATCTGAAAGAACAAATACAAATGTCAGAATGAAACAGGAAATTCATTACCAAAATTACTGATAATTTGAAAACTGTTTTGAACCTATATTTTAATAAGAAATTCCAAGGCCTTATTTCTCACATTTGGAAAAAAATTCATAGTATTATTTCTTCAGCAGAGGTAAAGCAAATTTTAAGTACCTTTCATAGAAAAATTCTGGGGTCAATGTGGAATTCAAGTTATGTGGAGAATCATGTTATGAAGAATTCAAGACCAACTTTCTTCCCATAGACTCTCTAAATTATCATAACTGGATCAAATTTTTCAACATTTTGAGTTAAAGGAGACTTTCTAACTCCTCCCTAATTCTAAAGTTAAATAAGACTTGAGGCCACACTGGACTATCATAGGCTACACATACTTTTAAGGTAACAGAAAACTTTCTTCAGGTCAAATAAAATGGTGATGTTTTTTCTCTCTGCTATCTCTAGGCAAGCTGCTTCCTTTCTATTACCATTCTTTTGTTAGGCCAGAAAGAAAATTCAAATGTCTCAAGTTATAATTAGTACGGTAGTCCACATAAATTTTAAAAGTTTTGTAGGCTGATGAGGTTTATGGAATATTCTAATTTAACTGTTTGACCTAAGGGGCATTTGAACCCCAATACTTTCACCCCAAGGTTATTTTTAATATATGTAGCTTAATCAGGATTATTCCAATATTGATAAATTTTCATCAAAAAAGAATGATCTGGAATGAACTCCCTTTAGTCAATTTAATTCCTTGATCAGCACATTTAAAGTTTCCAATTTTTAAATATTATTCATTTTAGCAAAATTATTTATTAGGATTAATTCTCTTCTATTTAAAATTCATACTAAAGATATGACCCACTGAAATTTTTATATATCAAATGTTATTAAGAACAGCCTCTCCTGTATAAAAATTTTCTATTAATTTTTCAAAATAAAATTTGTTAAGATTTGATTCTTCTGTCAATTTTGGTCACAAATTTTACTATCTGTGATTTTAGTGTTATCAATCCTATTTTGTGTTGATTATTCCTATCAATAAAAACTACCATTAACTGCATTAAAAGGAATTACATTAACTATACTTAATTATGACCTCAACCAAGAGAAAACCATCATTCTGGGACAGTGAGAGTCACAGGGAGATGAAGAGGCAGAAACGAGGAGAACAGAAGATAAGAGAACTAGATAGGGGGAGATGAAAAGGAAGATACTCTTATGTCAAAATATTCTTGGGGTCAAAGTATTTTGCACGAGAACAATAAAAGATATACACTAGGCATTACTTTTTAAAAGTGAAAAATAGAAAAAAATTTAAAAATAAAAATAACACAAAATGTTTTGATTTAGCCAGCTATTTACTTAATTTAAAGCTATATAACAATAATTTTATGAATTAATGAATTATGAAAATGACTAAGCTACCTGTCAAATTTATGATATGGGTCTCAAAAATAGTGAAGAATATTTTTTATAGCAAGCATTTATTTCCCCATGTTTTAATTTGTTCCAATTAAAAACAGTGTAACTTCATTAACTTAAATTAAAACAAAGAGAAAAATAAAAGCATAACCCCCATAACCTTAAGAAAGCCACTATTAACACACTATTGAATTTGCTGTACGCCTTTCTGTTTTCTATTCTTTTTAACATTAGCTAGAATTTCTTACCATTGAGACTTGTTATGTATTAGAGTTATAGTGGAGAACTCTTCTGCAACCTTATAATAAATGTCTTTTAGTTCAACTGTGACAAAACAATTCCATTCCAAAACATCTTATTTGGAGAAGATATTTTCACAGTGAAAACTAGCAAAATTATCTGTACTGTCCTATTGCTAAAGAGAAAATAGACTCTTGGATCCAAGTAGAGAAGCTTTTTGAAACTCTAAAGCAAAATTGAAAAATACAGTAAGAATAGTTGACATGGCCTTTAAAAAATTAGGTTATAAGCATATAAAATAAAATGAACATTCATTACCTCTAAATTTGGATTCCTCAAATCTGCTTTCCATCCAAACTGTTTCATTAGCGCAATTCCAATTATTTTTCCTATCTCCTGGAAAAGCAAGCAGCAAGTTATAGAAAAGACAAGAATACTAAATATAAAAATTTAAAGTTTAAATATAAGTGAAAACTAACAGAGCCTATAGGAAAATTAAGTCAGATTATTTTATGGTAATTTAAAATTACAATATTAAAATATTTCACTAAAGCATTTTCTATCGAAGGCAATAAAGGCTGCTTTTTACCTCTTTCACCCGCCTTCCCCCCCACAAATCCCCAACACATTCTATGGCATTAACATTTACTCATGTGTAATATTATATTTATTCTTGTAATTTTAGGCACATAAAATAACCAGATTATGACCTGATAAATAAAGATATTCTGGGTTTTAGAAATAGATGCAAGCTGAAAGATGAATTATTCTTACCTATTGCAAGCCTTTGTGCTTAAAAATGACCAGATCAGTAGCATTAGATTTCAACTTTAGGGTCTGTCTGATTTTAAGGTTGGCCAAAGAACCCAGACATATGCCCTTTACATCACTTAATGTTGTAAGGGTCAACTGACAAGGTTTTTTTGAAGGACTCTGTAGTGTTCACTCACCCTAGATAGCTGAGAACTTGAGAACATTTATGTATTTGCAGTCTGGGTACTGGTGACAGTCACACATATAGGGCTTAGGGGCAGAGTAATCACTCAATAGACATAGAAATGAACTGAAGAGCAACCCAAAAAGCTTAGGATCATGATATCAGGGTTTCCAAGTACAAAGGATATCGACAAGTTTAAGGAAACTGAAAGTAAAAGGAGGTCATTATATGGAACGGAGGTAAAGTTAAAATGGAAAATACATTTTTAAAAGAGATTCAATGACATAGTATTTGGCCTAGTTATCTGCTCCATGAAAGGTTTTCAGATCATTTCAAATCTAAAGTCATTAACTCTTTTAGAAAATGGGAGCCCACTTTGGAGGTGAGTGTACCTGTGCAGTAAAGGTCTTTGCGATAACTCCACTGCAGCGACAAGAAACTCTGAAAGTCAAGTCGTTCTGGTCATGAGTATCAACTGCTTTCGCTACATCATTCTGAAATTCTTCTTGAAATTTTTCTCTTCTAGCGAGAAAATCTTGCTCCAACATGTCTTCTTCTACTCGTTTTTCCAGCTGGCACTCCCCAGTTTCGTGTGTCTCTTGCATTTGTTCTGTTTTGAATTTCTTACCAATGATGGTGTCATTCTTTTCCATTTTTCTTTTTAGGAGGTTAGCATCATCTCTTTGATAAAGTTTTTCCTTTTTTGCATCAAATTCCAGATTTTTCCAAATAGAAATGACATTTAACCAACTTTCAGGATCATCATTTATAAGTCTTTGCATTTCACTAAATATTTTTCCTAAATAAATAAAATTTCAGTTTATCCTATATTGAAGCTTTAAATAAAGTCTATTATATTCATCACCCTCAAATTCTATTACCATTATTTCTTTAAAATAAGTATTTCTTTTGTTTTTTTTTAATCACTACACGAAGAATGACTTCATTTTCATCTGTAACTTTTATCATTTAACATAAGAATACTGTACAGAATAAAATTCATTCTTATATTCCAATACTTAACATCAAAAATGTTTTAAAATTCCCATAGGAGTATTATATACTTTAGCAAGATCATTTGTCCTATAATAATATATGTATCTCTTCAATATATGCATAGAGGGAAGCTGGGATGGCTCAGCGGGTTAAGCGCTCGCTTTGAAGCCTCATGGACTAAGGATTGAATCCCAGCCCTGGCCCATGCGGACCCACATGATGCACTTGGGTGTGCCCCCAGTTCAGTTCTTGCCGGGACCTATGTGGGAGACTCCCAGCCCAGTTCCTGCCCTGCACAGCCCTGTGCCCACCTGTGGAGTGAAACTATATGGAAAACTAATGTCAACTATGGAGACTGCTCTGGGCCCTTCCCCTTCTCTCTGTCTCTCTCTGTCAAAAATCAATAAAATAAATCTTTAAAAAAAAAAATAAAATAAAAAAAAAAGAAAATATATATATATATATATATATGCATAGACCTAGAGTGTATATGGACTCTGAAATAATACTAATCTTGTCTATAAAAATTAAGTTAAAAAAATAGAATCAATTGCAAAACACAGCTCAGAAACAGAGCAACCAAGTCTTGAGACTATTTTTTACCTTAAGTATTAGCATACTCACAAAATGAATTTCCAAAATGCAACATTTCAGATATACAACCCATTCATAACTTATAAACTGTGAGCATGCTCAATAAAATATAATCTTTTCTTGATGAACAAGGGTTATCAAGATGATCTAAGAGTAATTACTGTATTTATCTAATGATGAGACCACGTGGAATATTGGAGTGGAATTACACTGACTCAACAGTATAATACCTCTGAATTTGTTTTAAAGTGTTTTTTCTTTCCTGTCTTCATTTCTTGCCATTTATCTTTCTTGACACAGTTTACTATAGTCTGTATGATTACATGATCTCCTGTATACAATCAGCAATAAAAATGAAGTTTAAGGCAATGTTTAATCCAGCAGTCTGACCCTTTTTTGATGCTTTTATCAAGATCCTTAAATTAGTTTAGCAGATTACTTGTAAAATTAGGGAATAGACAGAAAATCTCTTAAGCTCCTTTTAACTGTAATGCTTTATAAATGACTATAAATTTATTCAAACGTTTAAGGTCTACAAAACAGAAAATTTTACTGTGTAATATTTTTCCAATTATATTAGCAATCATCAGTTAAAATGTATAAAGTGACAGTTTTGATCAATTTATTAAAACAGTGCATTTTGGGTTATAACATGCTTCTATATCTAAATAAATGCAATTAACATATACTTTTCTAGAAAAGGTGTCTGACCATAATTATCAAGGAAGAAATGTGACCTAAGACACTAAAATCTCAGAATATAGGCAGGCAGCAGATTGCAAAAAGAAGAGACACAATTAGATAATATAATTAGGTTATATTTAGGAAATACAGAAAAATACATAATTAATGATCCCATAGGTATGAATGAATGAATGTGAAAATAGCTACATATTTCCCTTAAAAATATGGGGAAGCTGGGGTGGCTTAGCTGGTTAAGTGCTCACTTTGCAGCCCTGGCCCAAGCAGACTCATGCTGAACTGGGGTGTGCCACACATACAGAGGCCCCCAGTTCAGTTCTTGCACCCAGGTTCAGCCCCTGGCTTGAGGGGGCATGTCTTCTATGTGGGAGGCCACCAGCCCAGTTCCCGCCCTGCGTGGACCCCATCCACCTGGGTGGAACCAAACCATGTTGTAAAACTGATGATGTACAACTATGGAGACTACTCTGGGCCCTCCCCCTTCTCTCTGTCTCTCTCTGTCTCTGTCAAAATCAATAAAATAAATCTTTAAAAAATATATGAAATACCTACATATTAATTATCAAAGGACACTTTGGAGTATAACATATGTGAGTAAAAGCAATAGGTATACACCATACCTTTACTTACAGAAGAAACATTAAATGGAAACTGCTTTTTAATCAGCAAAAATAATCTTTCTGCAGATTTTAAGTTTTTCAGCATATTCAAGTCAGAACAGGTGGTGAAGAAAACTTTTCCTAAAATATATTCAACCTAGAGATAGAAAAAAACAGGTATTAATGTAGTCCAGTGTAGAGTAAGAATCATTTCCCTTTTCTTCCCTTAATGAATTAAAATGTGGCATCTAGATTAATAATTAAAATGACCATTTCTGAAGTATCTACTACTTGTCAGACACTGTAGTAGTTACTCTGAATGCATTTCCCTCCCTAATCCTCATAACAACTCTCTAAGGTAGCTTTTATCACCCCCATTTACAGATTAGGAAATTGAGGCTTAGATAGGTTATAAAAATGATATAAAGCCACACAGTCAGTTAAAAAGATCATAATCTTTTTATGTTATATTACTTTTTGTAAAGTGTGTGTAAAAGTAATGCAAACACACTACTAAAAAAATAGAATACAAAATACTTGTTAATTATATTGCCATATCTCACACATTATTTGAAAGTGGTGAAAGAAAAGATATAATGAACAGGACAAATTAGGTGTATAGCCCAAGGTTAACAAATCAGTGGGTATTTATTAAATATCTACCTTGTGTTCTACCAGGAGCATACATCCTAAAGATGAATAACAATGTAATAGACATACAGTGGCACACAAATTAAAATGTAAAATGTATAAGACAATAACTTAAATTGAACCTGGAAAAAAAGTAAAAAGTTTTAATATAATGAACTCATTGATAAGCTGTAGGTACAATAAGTAGCACTGAATTTGAAAGCTCTTATTTAATAAAAGTCTCCAAAAGAATCCTATGAGATTTGGGAAGAGGGATTCTAACAAAAGAACAAAGGGCAGGATGCAGAGGTGGTTGTGGCAACCTGGCTGAAGTAAACTGTAAGTCAGCCTGGCAACATGTGCTGTGTTATGCTGATTGAGAGTGTCAGGGGGATGGATGGCGTAGCCCAGGCCAGTTTGATAAATGGCCATGAAATGAAGTACCACAGGTGGTAATGGTCAACCATTATAGACTTCTGATGAAAGGCGACAGCCCTGAATTAGTGGGCAGAAAAAAATTACTTTGGAAGAGGCATAAAAGACAGTGTAGAATGTGAAAGCTGGAGGGAGAAGTAAGATTGCTGAGGTAGAAATAATGAGACACTTCGCTGTGGGAACTGAAAAATGGATAGAAGCAAGAAATATGCATCAAGTGGAAATAGGCTTTGGAGACAGGATGGATATGTGGTAAAAATCAGGGGTGAAAGAAAAATGAAAAGAGCTTCTAAGTTATATAAATGACTAATCACATGTTATACACTGGAAACTAATATAATATTGTATGTCAACTGTAATTGGAAAATAAAAAAACTATTAAAGTTAAAACAAAAAGGGGGCACTGACACATAGGGAGTCTAATGAGGAATGGAGAATGGTGCTCAATAGCAACGAAATCCTAAACCTTTTTGGGTCAACCCAATCCCCTTAAGTTCAAGATTGATGTGGATTTCCTGGAATTCTTTGAGCAGTGGTCATGGGCTGACTAACATAATTCTAGGGCATGTCCTAGAGTTGAGGCACTAGGCCAGGGGTGGCGAATCTTTTGGTGATTGAGTGCCAAAGTTTATGAAATAAGAGTATACTCGCTCGACTCGCATGCCAACCCATTGAGTGAGATAGAGGTATCGATTATTTTTATGTCTATAAGAGCATAAACACTAATTTTTTAAATGGTATTCACAGCTCTGCGTGCCAAAATAATTGCTCTGCGTGCCACTTTGGGCACACGTGCCATAGGTTTGCCATCCCCGCACTAGGCAATTTGGGGTATCCCATGTGTTTAGGCAGCTCCCATTAATGGCAACTTGAACCCCAAGATTATTTTTTATCTGACATGGTCTAATTAAGTTTTGGGAATGGTAATTTCTGGGGTTACCATTCTAGCTTCAAAATCTCTGCCCAGCAATCCTTAGGTTGACACCATTTAAAACCCAAATGCTTCTGGCTATAAGATTAACATGCTCTGGGGATCTAATGGAAAGCATGGTGGTTATAGCTAAAAATATTGTATTATATATGTGAAAGTTCCTAAGAGATTAGGTCTTAAATGTTCTCACCTCAAAAAATACCCGTAAATGGTTATAATGGGACAGGATAGAGGTATTACCTAATGCTGTGGTAGTAATTATTTTGCAGTATATAAACGTATCAAATCAACATTTGTAAATTTAAACTTACACAATGTTACTGCAATTATATCTCAACAAAGTCAAAAGATTAAGTAAAAATAAAGCCCAAATAGTTTAGATACTAGTGATACAGCTGACCAAGGTAAATGGAAGAAGTAGGAAAGAAGAATGTTTAGAAATCAATATTTAGGGGGATAATGAAGTAGCTAAAATAACTACTGATTTCTAAAATTTTACTTCTTACTCATTACAGAAGTGACATTGTCCCACTAAAGTCAAAACCAAAGATATACCTCAAAATGCCTAGAAGTTGAAAACAAAGTTTTAAAAAACACATTAAAAAATTCATATTTTATATTACTTGACATAAAAATATAGCTGATATTAAAGCCATCACAAAAGAAGTTAACAGACATAACAAACACCTTGCCATGATTCTGGGGGAAATGAAATAAATATATATATATTTCTTAAAGATTTATTTTATTGATTTTTGACAGAGAGAAACAGAGACAGAGAGATACAGCGAGAAGGGGGAGGGCCCAGAGCAGTCTCCATAGTTGACATAAGTTTTCCATAGTTTCACTCCACAGGTGGGCACGGGGCTGCGTAGGGCAGGAACTGGGCCGGGAGCCTTCTGCATGGGCCCCGGCAAGAACTGAACTGGGGGCACTCCCCAGCTCAGCATGTGAGTCCGCATGGGCCGGGGCCAGGATTTGATCCTAGGTCCCCGGGGCTTCAAAGCGAGCACTTAACCCGCTGAGCCATCCCAGCTTTCCCTGAAATTAATATTTTACTGAAAATGTACGGCTGTAAGATTCAAGTTCTATAAATTGATGTAAACGTCTAGACCAGTGATTTTAACCTAAGTGGTCAGTGATCTAGAGTGAGGCTTAGACATTACAATTCTTCAATTGTATAAAGATCCTATCTTTTCTTACTCATTTGAATATCAAGGGAAACATTTTATACGTTGAGTTTTTTCTTAAAATATCCTTTTGGTTGGGGGAAGGGGAAAGAGTTCCAAAAGTAATGTGACTGAATATCAAGTTAATGAAGAGGACCTAAAAGGTTTAATTTATTTAGGGTGTCAAATCAATAATAATATATGTTGATCCATTAAAATGCTAAATATATTCTCAAAACCAAAATCAACTTTTTCTTTTTCTTTAAAAATCAATGTAAGGCCTACATTTCTTTTACAAGTAATAAGCATGTAATCAGAAGTCGAATACTAAATTATAATACAGTCACTGTGAAAATCAAATCACATATATTAAAGCATTTTAATAGTTTGCCCTTTGTGAAGATAAGGTATTATACCTTAAAGCAGTAGGAAAAATGAATTTTGGTGCTTATGCTTTTGAAAATGGCTAAAGATAGTATTACCTTTTTCCTTGGTTTGTTGCTTATAATGGATGGTATTCAAATTACAGTTCTGAGGGATATACGTGGCATTTTAGAATATTTCATTCTAATAGTTGTTACTTGACAATTTATTCACATATACAATCTGTTTTGCCATTTGGAATGAAATCATAACCAAGTGTCTAAAACAAACTGGTTTTATGTGTAACACTTCCAAATATGAAACAGCCTTTATTAAAGTGAAAATAGTGGTGTATGAGCTTTTTTGGTTCATTTTAGATGAAAGAATTAAAAAATATGAATTATTAATTTTTAAAAAGGAGTCAATCCAAAGAGTTACAGAGAATCTTCAAAAAAAAGCAACTTTATGCAATCATCCCATTAAAGGAATAACTAAACTATTTGCTTAGTTCTATCCTACTACCTTCTATATCATGACCCCATTAGAAACTAAAAATTGGTTGGTTTATTCAGGATTTGGATTAAATAGTCTTTGCTATGTGGGTTTATAAAGACTGATGAATCATGTGACAGGGCTTTTCTGCCTAGCTGGCAATTAGGAACACCTTCTACTATACTGAATTTTATCTTAAAAATAACTGTTCGTGCTATTATATTTATAACGAAAGTATTTCATACATTAAACATGGTTACAAAGTAAAGCTTACATTTTCCCAATATATTTCTTATAGTTTAAGTAAAAAAAATATGTCTATATATAAAATAGAAATAAATAATATATAATGTATTATATATAAAATATATAGACATAATATATAATAAAATACATGTCTGTATTATATAAATATTTAAAAATGTGTACCTATGTACTTAGATTGAAGTTTGCCCTGCCACCAGGAGGAAAAAAAAAACATCAAACCTGAATCTGAGCAAGCTCTAGATGCAACTTTCAGGATTCCAATTTATAGGAAATACAGAGGATAGAGGAACATGTTAACCTACACCATGGAGATGTGACGGGTGATATTTACACTGGGGGAGATCCCAGACATGCTGTCAAACAACTTCCTGTGATGATGTCTGCTGTCCAGCACAGTGCTTCTGAACACACGTGGCTCCTGAGCACTTGAAATGTGACTAATGTGCCCAAGAAAGTGCATTATTAAGTTAAATTAAATTTAGATTAATTTAAATTTAAGTAGCCACTGTGGCTAGTGATAACCCTGTAGACAGCACATCTCTAGAGAAGGGGTCAGAACACTAGGCCTGGTGAACTACTGTAATTTTTAAACTTTTTAAAGGAATATATAAATAACAACAAAGACTATGTAACAGAAATCACATACTGATCCACAAAGCTTAGAATATTATCTGACCCTTTACAGAAGAAGTTTGTGGATCCCTGCTCTAGACTATGAGACAAACAACCCAGCTTCTTTAACAGATTGCGATGAGAAAAAAAAGAGATGGAGGAGGAATGCGTAGATTAAAAGACACTTAAATGAATATCAGCCAATCACAATGTGTAGACCTTATGTAAATCCTGATTTAAATACACAAAATGAAAAACAAGCAAATGGCATTTATGAGACAAGTGACCAGATATTTGATAAGGAATTTTTTTAGATGTGATGATATTGTGGCTTATATTTTAAGTCATTTTGTATATTATTTCTTTTATATTATACTATATATTGCGCTATAAAAAGAGTCCTTATATTATAAATATATAGCTAATTATTTATAGATGAAGTGTGGGATTTGCTTCAAAATAACATGGAATGGGGGAGTGGCAGGAGTGTGAATGGAGCAGAATTCACCCTCAGTTGATCATTGTTGCAGCTGGTTGATGAGTGAGATGCACCTACTATTATACTTTTGTGTATGCTTGAAGTTCTCTGTGATAAAAAGCTAAACAGAATAAATGGGACATTTTCTTCTGTAAGGAGGAAGCACTGTATCAGGGTTACCTGGGAGGGGAGAGAGTTTGCAAGTAAAAATGCAAACATCCTGGGCTTACCTCTTGAGACTGTCAACTAGGGATATAAATTTTCAACAAGATTCACTAAAATTGGAAAAACACTGCTTAGAACAGTGGTTATCTTGTAAAATTAAACAATCACTTTTCAATTAATTTGTTTTGGAAATACAGATTTTACACAATTTTCTTGAAGCAAACCAAAGGTTCTAACAGTCTCTCGTCATTGCAAGAATGATTTTAAGTATTCCTGTGCAATTCATTCTATGGGAACATTTATTGAGGACCTACTATTTGTCAGAAACTGTGCTATATTATATATCTTTGTCTCACGAAATGCAGTAATCATTTAAAGTGGGTATTATCATCTGTTTTATATTCAAGAAAAGTTCAGCTCAGAAGTGAGTAATTTGCCCAAACTTACAAATCTGTGAAAGTAAGATACAAGATTTGAGCATGTCTTTTGACTCTAAAGCCCACATATACTTTTTACCATGCTCGTATAGAAAGAACCCACATGCAGTGTTTCAGGGGAACTTCCCATGGTAAACTAGGGCATAGTGGTAAAGCACTATGCAAGTCCTAGCTCTACCACTTAGCATAAGTTTTCTCTTTCTTTGTAAAATGGAGGTAAAATAGCTTACATAGGATTCTTTTGAGGATTAAATACTCAAAGGTACATTAAGTGTTTGACACATTTTAAGCACTTCAAAAATGTTAGATGCTATCGTTATTTCAGGATTGCCTTACCTTAGAGAGTATATATATATATATATATATATATATATATATATATGGAATGGAATTTCAGAGATTGGTTCAGATTCCATTTCCAGGTATATCTACCCTTAAAACATACACTATCAAAACACGGTCATTTCCAAGTCTCTTGGCATTTAATTCCTCTCACTGCCAATAAGTTTTCCCCTACAATTAATTGAACTGTCTTGCTGTCATTAAACTAACCCCCACCTCATTTTGGCTTTAGAGAAGTTGGAAGAAAACAAGCAGAGGTCTTTTTACTAATAGTCCAACATGCTCTGATTGGGTCAAGCCTTCTATTTTTCATACCAAGAACACTTAAGTTAACATTAAAAAAAAAAAATCATTATGTCATGGTCACACAGTGGTCAAGGAACTGACCACGGAGCCAGCCTGTCTGGGATGAACATGATTATATACTCATGCCTGATTTCACAGAGCTTGAGTTTGAATACCAACTCTGCCATTTTCTGATTACATGCATTGAATAATTTCTTGGAGTTACCTATCTTCATTTTCCTTTTCTGTTAAACGTGGAGCTTATCTTATAGGAAGAAAAATTTATTAAGTTGTTAAAATTAAGCAAGTGAATACTGCATAAGGACCTAAGAACATGCGCCTGACACATTGATTAAGTGCTTAATCAATGCCAGCAGTTGCTATTACACTGATTTTTTAGATTAGCTACATTCAACACTCTATTAGTCCAAAATCACAAATAACAAGTTAGCCTAATAAGACTGATGCCGTTCTTCATGACCTCCTCTTTTCCCCCACACCCTCATTGCAAACTCCTTTTGTTGGCGTCCTTCAATACAGGAGTAGCGGGAGTACGGTAAGTGATCAATTTCATTTAGTAAGCTTTCCTTTTCCAATAACACAACATTCACGGTATTGAATATATATCCCATCCAAGATACTGAAGCCTTATTCCATTACATCTTTTTTCCTAAGCTTTCAAGAAACCAGCTCAGCGTATTCTAGAATCTAAACTGTCCATTTCGTTGAAATTAACAACAGAGAAATACCAGCAACTATAAAGCTCCCTCCGGGAGGTGGACTATGAAGTCTCCAAGGGTATTTCTCTAGCTGGTGTTTACTGGCTGTTTAAGGTGTATTTTATATGTAGGGTATGTATATGTGTGTGTATATATACACATACCCTACATATATGTGGTATATTTTGATATAGGGCCTATTATCATTTAATACTCCCAATAATCTTATAAAGTACAATCGTCAGGAAACTGACAAGAGCCAAGTACTGAACCTGAAGATATTTGCATTTAAAGGATGGAAAAAAGATTCTCTTAGTTCTAATTCCAATTATAGGAACTATGAAAAGCTTTCTTTCAAAGAATCTAGGAAACAATGTGCCTCAATGTACCCCCCCATCCTTAAAAAAAACAAAACAAAACACCTTGATCCGTGACTGATGTGCAGTAATAGATGTGTGGGGAAAAACGACTGGCGGTTCTTTCCAGAAGTAATTAAAGGAGCAGCCAGTAAAACTCCGGGGGCAGGGACATCGCCACGGGCGTTCTGAGGCAGAGATCGTGGGGGTCGCAATGCTTTCCCGGGTGAGCCCTGCTGGTGGGGAGCGCTGCAGGGCAGGGCCTCCCTCCTTCCCTCCGGGACACGCAGAGAGGCCCACTCACCTCCGTGGCCTCCAACCGCGCCCGCACCTCCCGCATCAGAAAGGGCTCTAAGCCTCGGGCCACCGTGCAGAAGAACCGGGCGCCCACTGTAGGTCGCCACATGCGTTTTGTGGATTCCGCCGCCATGACAGCCCCGGCGCGGCCCCGCGGCTCAGGGTCACGTGGCCTCGGGCGCGCGCGGCGCGTTCTGCGCCCTCCGAGGCAGCGTGTAGGAGTTAGAAGGATGAGTGGTGTCCAAGGCAGGCGGGGCAGGGAGGACTTGAGAGGGTCGGATCAGCCGGGAGAGGCCCTTTGGGGTCTCCTTGATTAATTGCTTGGAACCTCTTTGGTTAGGCATGTGGAGTAATTTAGAATAATAGGTGGAAGGGGTATTGTTTATCTCCATCTGCCTTAATTTTCAGATGCTTACAGAGGCCAAGGGACAGCCAGGGCAGGAACCTAGACTTCTTACTATGTATCTGGTATAATGAACCTACCTTTTCCATGTCTTTCAACTTCTCTCCTTTATCCCTCCCCACTACTATCCTCCCACAAGGGGCCCTGCTCTGTCTTCCTCAAGAATTGGGCCAAAGCTGGGAATTGCCAGGAGCAAGAGCAGAAATTCCCACTCTCCCACAAAATGCCTTGATTGCGAAACAAGTCACAGTCTTGCACTATTTAGATATCAAGTTAATGGATGCACCATCCAGTTTGGGTCACCTGATTGGACTGGCTCTCTTACCAGTATTTGAAACGATTTTTTTTTTTAAACTCTGAGTTTTAAATAGGCACTGAATGTATTTACTTGGGAAGAGTAAAATCTGTATTACACAATGAACACTTGTTATGTATGGATTTAATATGATTTCAAACCCACTTGTTTATGGTAAATGACATTGTTTTACCTGCTTATTTATTACAAAGATAAAAACATTGCTTTTAGATGTAAAATTGTTTTGATATAAAATGAAGTAAGTTGTGTCAGGATGTCATCGTCTCATCTGTTGTCATTGATACGCAGCAGCCCCATTGCTGAGGGACTCCGCTGGGGGCTTATAGATAAGAACAGGCAGAGAAGTAACTATGGCAAGGGGACATTTAGACCATAAATACAGTGGACTCTTGAATAACATTGGGATTAGAAGCTCCAACCCCTAGGAAGTTAAAAAATCTTTGTATAACTTCTAACTCCCCCAAATTTAACTACAGTTGGCCCTTTGCATCCAAGGATTAAACCAGTATTTTCTATCTGAGGTTGGGAATCTGCTGTTGTGAAACTGCAGTTGGGAATGCGATAATGCTGTTTTCATCCGAGGTTAGTTGAATCCACAGATAGAAAACTCTCAGATAGTATGGGCTGACTGAAAGGCCTAACACATTTTTTTGACAATCTACATATGAGTAGGCCCTGCTGTTCAAGGTCAACTGTACTAAAAGTTTGTGAGAACTATTTGAGTTTCAAATTGAGCAAAGCAACTCTTCACTAATCTAAAAACTCTCCAAAGACCCTTGGGGCATTTGCTCGGTCTTGGTGAGGTGACTCTGCCTAGTCTGCCAACCTGTGTCTTGGTGTATTTGTTTCCTAGCAACCTGCTCTAGCAACAGGAGACTCTCTTTGCACTAGTAGCTGCAAATCAGCTCTGGGTTGGTCACTGACTCTCCTGAATGCCTCCTTTTATAAAAAGGTACACCTCATATTAAATTTGAAATTCATTCCTTCATTTCCACTGGCTTGGATCAATAGTGTGATTAATCTATGTTTTGTTTATAGTATGTTACTTCTTTATTGACTTACTAAGAGACACTATGCTATTGGCTTGTGAAAGTATTTGTAATTCCCACAGTGAATCTGTACTAAATAAGTTGCCGACTAAGACAGAATCAGTCTCTAGGTATACCTTTGCTGCCTCCAAAACAAAACAAAAACAAAACAGCGTTAAATTAGCTCTTTTGTAATGTAAATAGATTTATTTTTTCAAAGATTGGTTTTTATTGTTTTTTGACAGAGTGACAGAGAGAGATAGAGAGAAGGGAGAGGGCCCAGAGCAGTCTCCATAGTTGACAGCATTCTTTTTCTATATAGTTTTGAATAGATATTTTAAAACTATTAAATGAATGACTGTCTCTCTGGCAAACGCTTCCCATGTGCTTACCTTCTTCTCCTCACCTCCTTCCCCAGCTCATGGTCTACTGGGACAGTATCATGACAATTTTTATGCAGTCATGTAACATGAGTTTTTCAAAAGTTCAATCCTAAGACTTCTCAGACCCTTCTGTTTTGGTAAAATCTTTCCTTTTTTTCCTGCAGACTTATGTTTCTTTTGTTAGCCACCATAGCTCATTTCAGCTTCTTTGTACTTTGGGGTTCCTGACTCTCAAGTCTGTCTGGGGGGACCCATAAGAACTCCTTGTACTTCCTACATTCTGTACTTAGGATGTTAAGCGTGCAGACATAATGTTTCATTCAATTCAACAAACCCTGGACATCTACTCTCTGCCAGACACCACACAAAGTCAAGGATACAAATATGAGGAAGCAAGGGACTTAGAGCATGGGGAAACTGATTTAGCAAGAATGTACCCAGAGTGCTGTGGCAGCACAAGGAGGCAGCAGGAAGAGTTTCCTGGAGAAAATTACTGTTGTGCCAAATATTGAATAATGTGTAAGAGTTAAAAGACTCACTGGGCATGGCAAGGTTGGAGGGGTTGTAATAGTGGTGTAGTGTTGCAGGTAGAAAAAGGAACATATGTTAATGTGTGTGTGTGTGTGTGAGAGAGAGAGAGAGAGAGAGAGAGAAAGAGCATGCGCGAGCGAGAGAGGCTGGGGGGGTGCGGGGGGGGGGGGGGGGGGGGGGGGGGGGGGGCAGGACAAATAGGCCACAATAGCATCTAGATGCTATTAGAGCATAAATTATGAGTTGAGAAGTAGGTTAAAGGTGGAGAGGTGGGTAGGAACCAGGTTATGGCAGTGCAGCCCAAGGCAGATGAAGAATTGACTTCTCCAGCCTAGGGCTGGCCAGCAACATGCTCTTCTGAACATCTTTGTCAAGTTGGGGCATTCTTTGCCTTGGACCTCCCCCCGGGTAGGTAGTTTGTAAGCACCATGGTGATCTGATGAATTCTTGCTCATACAACCCAGCACAATAACTTGTAAAAAGTAGGGTTTTGTAAATTTTTTAGAATTCAGTTCAATTGTGGCACTGTGGTAAAACTACAGATACAGACACAAAAGTCTGTCACACACATACATTCTAACCAAGTCAGTGCAGACTGTGAAAGAATCAACATTTTTATGGCTGCAAGTGCAGAAGCAATTTGGTAAAAAGCTATTTGGTCACATACTGATTAAACCACTCATATGCACACAGTAATCACTTGAATGGTGCTCCTTTGCACATACAATTAAAAAAGAGAAAATTTAGCAGAAAATTATTGCATTGCATATATAAATACTGCCTTTAAAACACTTTATTCATTAGTGCCTATATCACTGTAGTTTTAATGTAGCATCAAAATTCAAAAGACGCTATCTCCACACTTGGATGTAGAGAGGCAATTCTTTTATATGTATTATGTTACTCTAGTTATGCAGTGCATGAAATTACTATTTTAATGTACAAATAGAGTCTAATATATCCAGTACTTTTTTGAAAAAGTGTGCCATGCAGTTAATGCACATTTTGAAACACTAGAGTATTTGATGTGATTTTATTTGTTTAAATATATTTTGAGCCCATAAAACCACATTTAAATCTGATAGACCCTTATAATGTCCCACTTAGAAGAGAGTATGAAAATTATTTCTTCGATACATTTGCTGACTGAACGAATGACTGAATCTACAATTTTCTTCAGTTTACTTGAGTGAACTATATTGCCTAAATAAAGTAAAGCCATTTTCTCTTTGCTGTATGTTCATCTCAGACTATTATTTTAATATTCCCTTTCTCTTACTCCATTTTGTGTGTATATTTACTACGAATTATTTTCGTTTAGAGGTTTGCTATTAGCTATCTTTTTATTTCTTAGTCCAAAGAAAGCCCTCAAAATGTCTAAAACTATCTAGGATACTCATATTTTGGTATTTTCCCCTCTTAATGTTCTATAAGTCTTCACTGCTTTCTAGTAGATGTTTTTTTTTATATTGCCTGCTTTCCCTCTCATCCACCCTTGCCAGTAGTATTTGAAAAACATGTATCACCTTAAAACTCAACCAGATGTGATCTGCAAATAAACAAAATCAAAGGAACAGGCTTTATTTTATCAGAAACACAGGTAGAGTACTATGTTTTATTGCGAATGGTATTTGGCAGAATAGAATCTGAAGATTTTATGAAAATATTTGCTTAATTCAGTCACTTTTTCTCCTATTGTTGGCACAGAGTTGGGGGTCGACTATGGAACAGGCAAACTTACTATATTATGTATTCCATTTCTATTTTTCTTTTTAAGAGTGAAAATTCTTTGCTGGCCCTGGACATTTTGTGCTGTTTTGAAAAACAGATTTTAGAACCCTTGAAAAGCTCTTCCTGATATATATCCACACATAATCAAGTTTGTCTTCCCACAATTTTTTATTTAAAGTTTGAAATTTAACAATTTAGAATATAGTCATACTATTTATACTTAATGCTATAAGTTTTTCTAATGGTATGAATTACTTGGCTAAACAGAAAAACAGTATACCGGTAAATAGAAAATAAAAGCATGCAACCTGCCACACCATCTTGGGCAGTCATTCGTTTCTTTCATTAAATACCTTTGGAAAAGGATATGATGGCAGACATTACTTGCTGCTAGTTAAATGTCTAGTCGGGGATGGTGAACCTATGACACGTGTGCCCAAAGTGGCACGTGGAGCAATTATTTCGGCACGCGGAGCTGTGAATACCATTTAAAAAATTATTGTTTATGCTCTTATAGACATAAAAATAATCGATACCTCTATCTCACTCGATGGGTTGGCATGCGAGTCGAGCGAGTATACTCTTATTTCATAAACTTTGGCACTCAATCGCCAAAAGGTTCACCACCCCTGGTAGATCATAGACAGATAATCATACTTGTACTTTTAATCGCTCTGTGTTACTTTATTGCCCTGTCACCTTGGGGAACTTAGGTGATACAGATCTTCCGCCTCATAAATTTCAAAATAGAAATGTAGCCAGTTTGGGAAAAAATAATCTCAAAAGCTGACCTCAGAATTCATCATGGGTACAAAATAGTCTTTGTTTAAGAAAATTTCTTGGTGTAATTCAGCGAGGATTCAAGTCACCCATCAGTAAAATATAGAGATTATTAAACTGTTTTGCATAAGATGGCAACAGGACATAGGGAATATCCTGTTGGGGGAAAGATCAGAAAAGGAAAGGGAATGTATGGAACAGCACTGTGGGAGCTACGGTCATGGGGATAAGCAACCAGTGAGAGCTTACCTTAGCAGCAGCTCAGTGAATGCCTGAAGAAATGCACCAAGCATAAATGCAAGAGGTGGGAAAGAGACATATGGGAATTAGGCTCGCCTAAGAGTTGTCCTCAGATTTAATTGCTTGAGATATTTATTAAAATTATGTACATAAATTATGACATTTTTATGTAAAGCATTTGGAACGGGTTTTAAAAATTACTTTTGAGACAATGGTAGAAAACTAGTTATTAAAGAAAACACAAGATATATATATATAGAGAGAGAGACAGAGAGAGAGAGATCGATCATGGCTTGAATATTATTGATATTTAATAATTATCAACTAAACATAAAGGTTCTTTAGGGAACCCAGTGGGAAAGATTTCTCATTAACTAATATTTGGCTTTTTTTTTTTTTTTTTTAAGAAAAGTTGTTTTTTTTTTTAAATGTACTTTAGGGGTAGAGAATAGAGCCAATACTGAAAACCAAGGAGAAAGCTCTTTTTGTTTCCTTAGAAAATATTCATGAAAAAAGACACAGTTTTACCTTTAGCCAAATGTCAATAATATGTGGGAATCTTCATGTTCTTTAGGGAAACTGAAAATTATAAGATTTTGCTCATAAACAAAATTATGCAGAACAAACACAAGTTTCTGGAGGTCAAGGCCTTCAAGAGATGTGGTCTAGGCTGGCTGGTGGTGTGCGGCTGTGTGGTTTCAGCCGGGTTTGGTTTTAGAAGTGAGAGGAGGAAAACAAATGCTGTTGGACTGCTCTGTGTTTTGCTTTCCTCCTTGAGTTACACTGATGACCTTCTGGTCTGAAGTTTTATGGCACCAAATGAAAACTCTATCCAGGCTTCAACATCTGACAGAGGCAAATCATCTAATCGTACATCCTGGGCTAAGTGTAAACAGAAGTATGATAAAGTATAACCTGAGGAACAAATGTTAAAAAAAGAGTAATCATCACTGGAAATTGTTGGTAGTAAGCTTTTTTCCTGGTTTTTTTTTTTTTTCCATTTGATTACATTAACACTAGCACTGCCTACAGAAATGTGATTTTGTGACTTGACATCATTCTTTCCTTTCTTTTTCTTTTCTTTTTTTAACTGTTCAACAAATATATATATTTTTTAATTGATTTCATTTTTTATTGAAAGTCCTATAATAAAAAATGCTTATTTTTTGCAGTTTTTACTTTAATTTTCCTAACCCCAAATTT